>WBMY01009331.1:88239-105354 GCA_013397315.1 Donacobius atricapilla
GGTTTGTGTGGGGTTTACATGTGTTTGTGGGGGGTGGGGTTTTGTGGAGTTTCTGTGGGTTTGTGAGGGTCTATGTGAGTTTCTGTGGGATTTTGCGGGTTTCTGTGGGGTCTTGAGTGGGATTACATGGGTTTCTGGGGGTTTGGGATGTCTGTGTGGGTTTATGGGGTTTCTGTGGGTTTGTGTGAGGTTTTGTGGGGGGTTAGGGCTTTATGTAGGTTTCTGTGGATTTTTGTGGGATTTATGTGGGTTTTTGTGGGGTTTCCATGTGTTTATGGGGGTTTACATGTGTTTTGGGTGTTTATGCGGGTTCACGTGGGGTTTGTGTGGGTTGATGGTGTGTTTGTAGGGGTTTTAGGTGTCTATGTGGTTTATGGATTTGTGGGGTTTTGTGTGGGCCTATGTGAGTTTCTGTGTGATTTCTGTGTGCTTATGTGGGGTTTTGCGTGGGTCTGTGTGAGTTTCGGTGGGGTTTTGTGGAGTTTCTGTGGGTTTGTGGGGGGTCTCTGTGAGTTTCTGTGGGGTTTCTGTGGGATTTTGTGGGTTTCCCGCGGGTCTTGAGTGGGATTACGTGGGTTTCTGGGGGTTTGGGATGTCTGTGTGGGTTTATGGGGTTTCTGTGGGTTTGTGTGAGGTTTTGTGGGGGTTTAGGGCTTTATGTAGGTTTCTGTGGATTTTTGTGGGATTTATGTGGGTTTTTGTGGGGTTTCCATGTGTTTATGGGGGTTTACATGTGTTTTGGGTGTTTATGCGGGTTCACGTGGGGTTTGTGTGGGTTGATGGTGTGTTTGTAGGGGTTTTAGGTGTCTATGTGGTTTATGGATTTGTGGGGTTTTGTGTGGGCCTATGTGAGTTTCTGTGTGATTTCTGTGTGCTTATGTGGGGTTTTGCGTGGGTCTGTGTGAGTTTCGGTGGGGTTTTGTGGAGTTTCTGTGGGTTTGTGGGGGGTCTCTGTGAGTTTCTGTGGGGTTTGTGTGGGATTGTGGGGGTTTGTCTGGGTTTATGTGAAACTTTGTGGGTTTATGTGGAATTTTGTGGGTTTGTGTGGATTTATGGGGCGTTGTGTGGGTTTGGGGGGCATTTGTGTGGGGTTTTGTGGGTTTATGTAATTTGTGGGGGTTTACCTGGGTTTAGATGGGTCTCCCTGCTCTGAGCACCTGTGGCAGCCAGGAGAGATGTGAAGGGGGAGGTTAAGTCCTGCCAGCCCTAGGTGAAGCCAAGAAGGGACCCCAGTGCTGGGGCCACTTCCACCCTTCCAGTGTCACCTCCCCATCCATGGCTGCTTGTAGCCACAGGCTCTGCTCTTGCAGGTGGCACATCCTGGGCACAGCAATCTCTGCTGGGAGGGTTTCTGGCTGCTCCCAGAGACAGAGACTCTCCACATGGATCTTCGTTGCTTCGACGAAAGAGGCAGGAAAAGAGATTTCAGCCCTCACAGCCGATTTCAGCCAATGGTGCCCAAACCTGGAGCCATGCTGATCCCTTCTGAGCAGACCATGGATTCCAAGAATCATGGAATCATGGAGATTGGAAAAGCTCTCCATGAGCGTCCAGTCCAAGCTGTGCCCACTCCCTACCTTGGCACCAGCCCAGGGCACTGAGTGCCACCTCCACACCTTCCTTGGACACCTCCAGGGATCAGCACTCCAAACCTCCCTGGGCAGCCCCTGCCAAGGCCTGACCACCCTTTGCATGGAGAAGTTCCTCCTGGTGTCCAGCCTGAGGCCATTTCCCCACCTCCTGTGGAGGTTTGAAGCACAAAGCCCAGGCTGGAGTCTGCCAGAGCCGCCCCCGGGAACAGCTGAGGTCTGGTGAGGACCCAGGAGCTGGAGCCAGACAAAGAACTTGGATGCATCTGCTGCTGAAGTCATCTCCTCACGCCATGGCAGAGGCAGGGAGCTGGGAGAGCCTTTGAATGGCTGCTGCTGCTGCCGCAGTGATAAATTAGATCACTTTGAGAGCACTTTAGAGCTGGACGGAAAATTCAGTTGCTCTGCTGCCAATTTCATCCTGTAAGTGGAATTAATGCCTTGCTTCAGCTGCACTCTCCAGCCATGAGCAAGGCTCCCTTGCTCCGTCTCCAAGGGATTTGGCTCTCTGGGAACTGCGTGTGTCTGAACCAGCAGAAAGCAAATGAGGGAGAAACCACAGCAGTAGGACGAGCCCATTTTGGCCTTTGAGCCTCAGACAAGTTCGATTTGGGCTGAAAAACCAGGTTTGAAAGCACTTGGAAGGCAGGGCTTGTGTTTGGATTCTTGCCTAGGAGGTGGTGAAGAGGAACTGCCTGGGAAGATTTGGAAATTTGAAGGGGAGACCAAGAATTGAAATCACAGAATATTCTGAGCTGGAGGGACCCACAATGATCATGAGTCCAACCCCAGACCCTGCACACACACCCCAACAATCCTACCTTGTATAGAGAGTTGTCCAAATGCTCCTGGAGCTCTGGCAGCCTTGGGGCCGTGTCCATTCCCTGGGGAGCCTGGGCAGTGCCTGCACCCTCTGGGGGAAGAACCTTTCCCTGATATCCAACCTAAACCTCCCTGACACAGCTCCAGCCATTCCCTGGGTCCTGTCCTGGTCATAGAGCAGAGCTGACCTTCAGGAGAAGCTGCAGCCCCCAAGGATTTTCCCCTCAGTCTCTTCTCCAGCTGAACAAACCGAGTGCCCTCAGCTACTCCAGACCTTTCCCTTACAGACCCTGCCCCATTTTCCTGGCCCAGCTGCTCCATCAGGAGGGAGGTGAGTGTTTGGTGGGATTTGTAAAGCCCAAGTTGAGACTTAATGGAAAAAAAACCAAAACAAAAACCCAAACCCTCTCTCTGCCTGCAAATGACACCAGATCTGGACATGGTTCAACCTGCTGCCTTGCAATGCACAGGAGACCTGGGGCTGGCAGGAGGCCTCAGCTTTGGCATCCATGGAGCAGAGCAGCAGGATGGCTCCAGGGAGGTGGCACACACCACACTCAGGACAGGATCTGAGCCTGGAATGATGGAGGAGGCAGAACTGGAGGAGGACAGGTCAGCAGAGCTGGGGTTCCAGGCATGGGGACAGCTTTGGTAGGATCAAGGAGACCACTGGCTTGGGCTGGAGCACCAGAAATACATCCTGAGACTGGGAAAAGGAAATGCAGGAAGGGACATGGAGTTCCTGAAGGGTGAGACTGGGAAGCCAGCATGGATTTATGAGGCTGAGTGTTAGGCCTGTCCTTCTGTCTTGGGGATGTGCTGTTCCCTGCAAGATGCGAGAACAGAAATTCCCAGATGAACCACGAAATGTTTGGGAAATTGCATTAGGAAGTGGCTCTAACAGCCCCCGATCTGCTTTAATCAATCTTCTTCTTTCCCATTTCCCAGAGCTGGCCTGGCCCTGGTGCAGATGGTCAGTGCTGGGGGAGTCTGGAATGGCAGAGCTGAGGGGGGACTGAGGGTGGAGAGCGGGAGAAGCTCTTCTTTTGTCGGCAAAGATTCTTTCCTGGTGCTTGGTGAAGGTCTCAGGAAGATTCCTGCTGGAACTGCAGGCTCAGGAGTTGTTACCTGGGTAGCCTGGACAGGGACAGAGACAAGGTGCTGCTGTGGCCCCTCTTGCTGCTGCTGGGATGTCCAAGACAGAAACATGGAATTTTTTAGGTTGCAAAAGACCTCTAAGATCATCCTGGGATGAAACGGAGCCGCAGGGAGTTTTGTGCCTCTGTTTCCTGCTTTGTACCTGGATCATGCTGCTGTTTTCCTGGAATATCTCAGGTTTTGTGTACAGCTTCCCTGGGAGCTCTGTCAGCCTTGTCCCTAAAACTCACAGGGAGGATCTGTGTCATCCTCCTCTCCATCCTGGGGTTGGGCTTTCTCCCCTCAGCATCCAGGGAAATATCCCAGCCTGGCCTCCCCCTGGGTGTGTGAGGATGACAGGGAATTGCTCAGACCTTCTCCCCCAGCTTTGATCCACTCTACACACCACAGGCTGGCAAGGGACCCTTCACAAGCTGAGGGGTCCCAAGTGTCTTTTCCACTGCCCAATGACCGGGACAAGGCACCTCTGGTGGCTTCAGCCCATTCCAGTGAAGGGAAATGGGTTGGGGCAGCCCCCAAAGGAGCAGGATCCTGGTCAGTGGCATCAATGGAGGCTTTTCCATGAGGAGCAGGTCCCCTCTGCCCCGGGCCAGGTGTGCAGTGACCTGGAAGCTGTGCCCTGCAGGTGTTGACGCCGTGTGAAGCCTCTCCCAGCCTCGTGCTGAGAACTCCTGCCTCATTCACAGCCTCAATGTGTTCATCAGCCCGTTTGGGTGAGCTCTCAAAGCCTCCTCACATCTGATATTTGAAGGATCCTGCGCGAGAGGCACCTGCTTAACTCCAGGCAGTGTAAGAAGCACCAATCCATTTGATAATTAAATGTTTGCTGCCACCTAATTGTCCCTTTCTCTCCAAGCGCAAAGCCTGTCTCCTGGCACTCTCCCCAGAGTGCTGAGCTTCAAAGGGAGCTGGAGAAGAGTTTCTTTTCTTAAAGCACAGGATAGATTTAAGATGGAGCCATCTCAAAAAGTGTCAGGAACCAGATAAGAAAACCGGGAGAACAGCAAACCCAGCGGGCTAATTATAAACAGGCAAATATAGCAGAAAAGCAGATTGCAGCAGGCTGATAAAGTGACAACAGCAACGACACTGCCAGAGCTGGCGCTTACCTACGAACCCCCGGGCACTGCTGAGCCTAGGCTCAGCTCTAAGTACCGCTTTGCTCTGCAGATCTGCAAATCTGCCCTCTCGGAGCTGGCAGGGCGGCCCAGATCTGCATCCAGGGATCAGCTGCACTCCTCAGCTTGGCTCCAGCCTAAACCAGAGGAGCCCTGGCCACGGGAATGAGTTTCCAACCACCTGTGTGCCTCGAGCTGGCTTTTCCCTGGGTTTGCGGGGCAGTTCCCTGCTGTGAGCAGTCCCTCAGGTCTGGCTGGGACCTGCTGCTGCTCAGGGCAGAGCTGCCAGGAGGAATTCCAGGGGGGAAATGAGCTCTCCGTGCCTGGTGGGTTCATGCCTCTCTCTGCCCGTGCTGAGCAGACGGGCACAATCCCCCAGCTCCTGGCGAGGGGAGCGGGGTTTGCTGGGCTATAAATACAAACACAGGAGCTGGAGATGGCTCTGGAAGCACGAGCCGGGGGGGTGGGTGTGTGCAGGCAGCTCTATTTTCAGCTGCTCCCACCCAGGAAGGTTCTGTAGTACTTTCAGCTGAACTTTCGGGGTTTTCTATTTTCTCTTTTAGTTTTTCAGGCTGTCTCGAGGAAATGTGCAAGTAAGAGGGGTGGGAGTGGGGAAGCTCAACCCAGTGGGGCATGGAGGGTAAATGGCTGTCTGGTTGTGGGGTCGGTGAGGTGCCTGTGGGGCCGAGACTCCACAGAGAGGATGGGAGCAGTCAGCAATCCCAGGATGGGTTGCTCCAGAAGGACCTGGACCTGTTGGAATGAGAGGAGGAGGCCACAGAGTGGATCCCAGTGCTGGAGCCCCTCTGCTTTGGGAGAGCTGGGGGTGTTCACCTGGAGAGAAGAAGGATCCAGGGAAACCTCAGAGCCCCTTCCAGTGCCTGAAGGGACTCCAAGAGAGCTGGAGAGGGACTTTGGACCAGGGATGGGGTGACAGCACAAGCGTGAATAACTTCAAACTGAAAGAGAAGAAATTTAGGTTGGCTTTTGGGAGGAAATTCCTCCCCAATAAGGGTGGGGAGGCCCTGGCACAGGGTGCCCAGAGAAGCTGTGGCTGCCCCTGGATCCCTGGACGTGTCCAAGGCCAGGTTGGACAGGGCTTGGAGCCACCTGGGACAGTGGAAGGTGTCTCTGACCATGGCAGGGAGTGGCCCTGGAGGATCTTTGAGGCCCTTTCCAACCCAGCCCAGTCTGGGCTTCTTTGATTCCATGAATTTCGGCATCCAAACTGGAGATCAGGATCTGGTGGAGAGCAAGGGGCACATCCCTGTAGGATCCACTCCCATTCCTCACAACAGGCTCTTGCAGGACCTAAGAACCCCAAAACCTGATAATTTCCCTGGAGATATCGACTTTGCAGTTGTCAAAATCTGGGTGGATGACTCTACCCCGTGGGCCTGACAGCACTGGTGATGAGGGCTCAGCTGAGCTCCTGCACCCCTGCAGGAGGCACTGAGGCTCTGGAATTGTCTCTCTCCTGACTGGGAATCCCACAGACAGGTGCTGGAATGCAAGGGGATCATCACACCTGACAATGAAATATCCCTGGGCCCACTCAGGAGTGGAGGCTGAGCTGTGGTGGTTCGGATCATTAAAGCTTCTGCAGAGCAGGGTGTCCCCGGCAAGAGCCCCTTGGGAATGGTCCCTTCTCTGTGCCTGGAAATATTTGAGAGGGGGATTCATGGCATGGCACAGCTGAAAATGGGCTGAAAACTGTTCAAATGATGCAGCACGGAGGATGACACAGCCCCTGTGCCAAGGAATAGCTGACATTCCCGAATTTACTGGCAGCACAAGGCTGCAAAAACCAGTTCAGGTCAGGGACTGATGTCCGCGACCCAAAACTTGAGCGTCATCTGCATCACATCCTGTAAAAAGCCCGATTTTGGAAGGATCTGGTGGGAACAGACCCAAACATTTTGGTTGCAGCAAGCCCTTGAGAGCAACAGAAAATGATTCTGACTGAAGATTTCCACAGCAAACAGCAAAACATCCCCAAATGGAGACCTCGTGCTCTCCCGACCTGCTTTCCCTTCCTTCCAGAGGAGCGATTTGCTGCCCTCTCCTGCTCGAAGGCGGCCGGGAAAGGGCTGGAACTGGAGTTTCAGGTGTCTGGGGGAGACGGAAACTCGGCAGTGAAATGTCTGAGGGCAGCCCAGGAGAGCCCTGGGTGTTTTTACCTTTGCCTCGATGAATTCCCCACGGAGACATCTCCAGGCTGGGCTGGCACCCTCAGCCTCCCTGGAGCTGCAGCCTGGCACTGCCACCGTGCCAGGGACACACCGAGGCACCTCTGGGAGGACAAATTCCCCATCCCTGCCTGGTGTGATAAAGCTGTTGCTGCCCTGCTGCGCACCGAGTGAGGCTGAAGCATCTCATTGATTGGAGAGAAGGCCAGATAAGGGCTTTATCTGGGATGTCTCAGTCTGGGAAGAGAAATTGAAGCATGTTTTTGTCTGGACATCCCACCCTGGGCTGCAGGGGCTGCCTGCCAGGATCCTCCACCAGCCTGTGTTGTTATCATCCCTGCCTTGCTATCGTGTCCCTGGGCTGACAATCTCTTCCAGCCCAAAAAGGAGAAGAAATCAATGGCTTATCAGCTCCAAGCTGCCACATCAAACCTCTCTTCAAGGGACTTCCCATTGCTTTGGCAGCTCCAGGGGTGAGGGACGCTGCACCGACGCATCCCAAGGATATTTGACTGTGGAGGGTTAGGCTGGGAGAGAGATGCTCTCCAAAATGTCTGCAGGAAAAACAGCTGCATGTTCCTAGGCTTAGACAGATGCTGCTGCACCTGGGGCATCTGGACTCTGAGAGGCTCCTGGGAAAGGTGTAAAAACGCAGGAAAAGGACCCAAATCACTGCCCTCAGGCCGTGCGGGTGAGCTGGGACCTGCAGAGCCCAGCAGGCAACGAACACAGGATGGTGGAGCCTGGTCACAGGAGCAAAACAAGCTGTAGGGTTTTACAGAGTGATTCACAAACCCATGTTTGGTGCTCTGTGGCCAGGGTTGGGTGCTGGGGGAGCTGCAGGGTGGGAAGATGGCAGAAGTCACTTCCACCGTGGACAAATTCCAGCTGGTGCCAGAGCAGAGCCCGTGGTAGCAGCACCTCTGTGACAACACCTTTAAGAAAAGGAAAAAACCTCCTCTGGAAGAGAGGAGTGGGAATAACAGGAGCAACTTTGCAGATGGCAGCCCCAGAGCTGCTCGTGCTACAAGCTCGTCTGGGGTTTGGGTTTGCCACCCACCGAGGTGAAGGGGGAATTGCTGACAGCAGCCCCAGGGGTTAAAGGAGCCGCTGGGTGTCGTCACTGTGCCTTTGGGATCCCTCGAGTCTGACCTCAGCCAGGAACGACCTCCTGGGAAATGGTCCTTGCTCCCCTCCTAGATCTGGGTGTGTCTGACCTCCACGTCTTCCCAGCCTTCACACCAGTCCTTTCTGCCCGTAAGGACCGCTCCCTGCACTGCCATGGGCTGTCACAGTGTCCTCTGAAGACACTTGTATCCTAATTGCTCCAAACAATCGCTAATTTGTCCATTATCGCGGGGGTTCTCCGGTCCCTGGGGGCTGGGTTGACACGCTGAGCTGGGCTCTGGCTGCTCCCACTCCCGGCTCCCTGGCACTTGGCCAGAGCTGATGGAATCAGTGAAAGGCACAGCGAGGATTTTCGGCTGGCCTCTCCCTGGGACCTCCTCTGCTCTGCTCCCCACCTGACTGATGCCATCTGTGGATCTCCACAGCAGAATTCCTCCTTGAAACAAATTCCCGGTCCTCTCTGGCACGACACAGGTTTGTTTGGATTTTTTATTCGTGTTTGTGAGAGAGAATTCCCATCAGGAAAACTCATGCCCATCATTTATGATAAAGCTCTGCAGTCCCTGCCTGGCAGCCTGGTTCTGCATCATCTACTGACAGCTCTTCACCTGGTGAGGAATTCATTCCCTCGGAGATGGAGCTGCAATCAACCCCCTCAAGCCTCTGGGTCAGCTTTAACTGGCTGAGTCCTTGCGTGGTTTCACAGGAGTTCACTGATTCCACACTGGTTTGGGATCTCTCACACCCTCCCAGCTCCCTCAGACCTTCCATGGTTCCAGTGTGGATTGAGCCCAGGGGGATTAGAGCGGAGGGGATGTGGCAGAAAAGGCTATTTCTGTCTTGGCTCAGCTCTGCTGTGCCTGGTATCAGCTGTGCCGGGTTGTCGTGGGTGTGCAGGGAACAGGCCCCACAAGTGTTAATTGAGGGGGGTTATTATCTTTAATAAGAGCAGAGCCTGTTGTGTGCTCCAGGCGGGGACTGTGCATGGCAAGAGCCCATTCCAGAGCTGGGGATGGACTCGTGGAGCCCTTTCCTTCCTCATCTGCTCCCCTCATGTCCTGTGAGGCCCCACCGGTGTGGGATTTGCACAGTGGGGGATGCAGGAATCCCAGATCCTGAATTCACAGGGTTCCCTGGCACATCCAATCCCCGTGACATCCTCCCACCAAATCCTGGGCACACCCAAGCTCCCAGGAGGCCAAAAAACCTCTTCAGCCTTTGCCACAGGGGGAAAAATTGGAAATGCTCGGTGGGCCTGAGCTTGGGGAGGTGTCTGTCCTGGAGATGCAGCACTGGCACAGCACAAGTCCCAGCCCTAGGAGGGCACGGGGTGTTCCCTCTGCCCTGGATGCCACGGTGCCCCTGCCAGGGCAGCTCAGGCTGTCACAGGCAGGGCACAGATGGCACTCGGTGCCTGGCTGTGCTCTGTGATCTCCCTTGCGGCTGCTCCTGCAATTCCTGAGCTTTTGGAAGCAGCAGAAGGACACGGCCCTGCCTCGGTGCCGTCACCCGGGGCTTGGCAAAGGGGCTGGCCGTGCACTGCCAGGGCCAGATGTGAGGCTGGGCTGTCCCTGAGGATGAAGCAGCCTGGGAACTGCTGCCAGGAAGATTCACGGGTATTTGTACTGACAGCAGCATGTTTCCCACATGTGGAAACAGCCAAGCCCTGAAGCTCCAGAGCAACAAACCCCAGCTCTGCAGGCACCAGGAAGGATGAGAAATGAGGCACAGAGAGAATCAGGTCAGGGAAACCAGGAAAAAGTAATTAGAGAGGACTTGGAAGGGAACTGGAAGTAAAAAGCCATGAAGTTGCCTCATTTCAAAGACTGGATAATTCATGGAGTCTCAGGGACAGGCAGGGCTGGAGAGCTTTGGTTTGCAGGATCAGCCCATCCTCAGGAGTGGGGGCACTGCTGGTGACACACCAAACAACTCACCTGCCTTCCCACCTGCCCTCATCAGGGGTGGCCCTGGGCCCACACGGCCTGTCAGCCCTGAAGGACAAAACCACACCAGGATAAAGCCCTGAACATCGAGAGACCTCGCTGGCTGCTGGCCCCGGGCGATTGGAAGTGCAGAGAGCAGCCTGTCAGGAGGTGACAGGGAAGGGAAGGCAGCCAGGGCAGCCTGGAGAGCAGATGTGGAAGCTGAGGACGCGGATGTGGATGCTGGCAGGGAGCTGCACCTTTGCCTTAGGCTGATGCTCCAGTCAGAGGCTGCTGAGCAGGAACGGCCCCGCTGGGAGTAGGGCTTGGGCTCGTCTGTCTCAGTGAGGCACCGTCCTGGCCCTGGGGACACAGGACAAATGAGTGATGCCCTGAGTACTTTGCCACAAACAAACACACAGGAATGACACAGGTCCATGTCATGTGCCTGCATGGAATGCCACCAGACCATGATCCGAGCCTTCTGCCTACTCTGATGTCCTCATATCCTGGAAATTCTCGGGCCTCCCATCCAGAAGAAGTCTTCACTTAGGAACGCACAAGGGAGAAGCCAGGAAATAGAGGCTGCAGCGCAGGAAACCAGGACACAGCCCTACCATTGGCTGGGATGGAGCGCATTTGACATGAGCTGGTCACAAAATTATGACTTCCACAAAGGTGCCTCTGGGCCTGAGGCAGGGCAGGACTGCTATAAAAGGCAGTCCAAGTCTCTGCTCTCTCATCCACTCCTTTCACCTCCTTCTCAGGAATCAGGTGAGTGGGAAGCCTCATCTCCTCCTGCTCCAAGCCTCTTTCCTGGCTGTAGGTCTCAGCTTATAGGGGCTATAAGAGCACAGGGCTGGGAGCTGTTTCTGCTGGGAAAAGGCAAGGGAGAAGCGAGAGAGAGGCTGGGACCTGGCTTTGAACTGGGCAGTGCAATGTGGACCAGGAGTTGTCATGGCTGGCAGCCCTGGGGTGTCCTGTGGGCTGCAAATGGAGATGTGTGAGGCCAGGTGTCCCCAGGCACAGGAGATGTGAAAGGCCGTGTCCTCCTGCCATCCTGCTCCGAGGGACACGCCAGGACAGCCAGCACCACCCTCCAGGTGCCACCTGTCACTGAGGTGGTGCCACACGATCCAGAGCAGAAGATGCGGGAGGACACTTTGGACAGACAGCTCCACAGGGAATGTGCTGCTGCCTGGTTCCTGTGGGAGCACAGGAGCAGCAGTGCCCACACCTGAGGCAGGTGAGCCCAGGGACAGGAGTTCCTGACCTGGAGCAGGGGGTGAGTGGGCTGAAGGCTATCCCTGAGGATGTTCCATCCTGTTGGATTTCTGAGCTGGCAGCAGCTCCCCGTTGTGCCCCATGTGTGCTCCTGGCTCAAGGAGCACATATGAAGCTCCAAAATCCAGGCACTGCATCCACGTCCGAGAGCTGTGAGATCCCAGTGTTTGCAGCCAGCCCCTGCTCTCCTGAGCTGCTCTGGGCTTTCCCTGACAGCCTCCGTGGCCCTTTGTTTCTGTTTTTGTCTGAGCTTTCCTATGCGAATGTTTGAGCTTGTTTATCTGTTTCAGCTGAAAAACTCCACAAGCCCCAGCAAAATGCTAATAAGAAGCATTAGCTGCAGTTAATTGAACTGCTTCTGTGATCCTCATAATTATCTCCTGGTACAGCACCTACCCTGAGAACAGCAGGATGGATGCCAGAGATAATCAGATAGAAGATCTGGGAAAAACATTTAATTTTCTTATCCAAATTAAGATTTTTTTCTTGGATTGATTGCCTCACTAAATATTTGCTGTTGAGAGTAAAGCAGGCTGGTTCTGGTGGGGACTGCAAAGGGAATGATGGGTGCTCAATTATTTACAGCCTTGCTTGGCTGGCTGAGTGTGCGCCAGGAATGCAAAGGGAGCTGTCGCCGGGAATCTCGACGGAGATTTTTCACTGGGAGTAAAACGCAGGCAACGACGAGGGGGAACGTTCTGCCGAGTCAAAATGCTGAAACCTGCCCAGTGATAAATTGAGCTGTCAGCAAGGCTTGATGATCACATCCAGAGCACCCCAAACTCCCTGAGTTTGCAGACCAGGAGCAAATATTGGCTTGGCGCAGAGCTCCGGGGTCAGCAGGTGAGAGTGCTCGCAGTGCCGTTAGAAATCGCATTATTAAATGCACCAACTTTGTCCCAGCCTGGCTTTTATTCCCTTTACTGGTTCATCCCTGCGTGGGGTTGGACGTCCCCCACTCTCAGCAGGTGGGAGTTGTCACACCTTGTCCCAGTCCTCCACGGATCTCCGTAACTCAGAGCCAGCTCAGAACCATTAAAACCAGATTTATCAGCTGTGCAAATTGTCACCACACTTCAGGAGAGTGGTCCAGGCAAAACAACAGGTTTGCAAGGGAAGCAAAATCCATGGATTCTTCAAAACAGGAGAAGGGGGATTTGGCAGCAGGGGCTATTAATAGGCTCTGAAATATGGGTTGCTGTTTAGGAAGCTCAAATACCAATGAAAAGCTGTGCAGAGCCAGGGAGAACTGGCAGTGCCAAGAGTTTTATGCACATACACAAACACATACATACACATATACATATATATTTATTTTAAAAGGAAAGGAATTCTTGCCATGGCATCGCAAATCTCACTGGCTGCAGATGCTGAAACTGTCATTAAAGATCTGTAAAAGCTTAGACAGGTTGAAGTCACAGAATCAAAGGATCCCAGATTGGGTTGGGTGGGAAGGGAGTTAAACCCCATCCAGTCCCACCCCCTGCCATGGACAGGGACACCTTCGACTGTCCCAGGCTGCTCCAAGCCCAGTCCAGCCTGGTCTTGGACATTTCCAGGGATCCAGGGAAAGCCACAGCTTCTCTGGGCACCCTGTGCCAGGGCCTCCCCACCTTCTGAGTGAAGAATTTCTTCCAAACACCCAATCTAAACCTACTCTTTGTCAGTCTGAGTCCACTCTCCCTTGTCCTGTCAGTGAATTTAGGAGAAGCAGGCTAACACCACCTTACATTCCAAGTACAACAGGAACCATATGAGCCCTAGGCTGGAGTGGCTGTGGGGAGATCCTTCCCCTTCCAACAGAATTGGGGCTGGCCAAGCCTGGCCAGAGTGGCTGCTCAGGACAATCCCACTGAGGATTTGGGCTCCTTGGCAGTGTCTGGCTGCTCTGATCTGTGCCAGTCCCAGCTGTGGAGCCAAACCTGGACCTGGATGTGCCCCTGAGACCCTGTCAGCAAAGAGCCCCATCCCTGCTCCTTCCTGTGCTGCAGCCCTGCCTCATATTTATTCATCCCATTAAGGTGTTTCTATTCCTCCAATTTGAGAATTAACCAGGCAAGATGACAAAAAGCACCCATTAATATTAAGCATATAATTATGACAAGGATATGATTGGAGTACAGCTTCCCTTGCTGCTGTGAGGTAGTGCTGGTGAGTCTGAGAAAGGGAATTGTGTCGGACCTTAAGCTTCTTTTAGGCCTTGTTTGAAGTTGCTGGAGGGATCTGTGTGTTTATTTGTATTTTGCACTAATGGGGGTTTTTATCCTGCTCAGCTGGAGGGAGGAACAGCAGGAGCCTGGCAGGGCTGGCGGTGCTGGTGGCCTTTCTGCCTGTGTTGATTATCGTGGCTCTGTGTGAGTTTGTGTGTGTTGGCAGCACAGGCTCAGCCTGTCCCCAGCACAGGCACATGGAGCCCAGCCCCTGTAGGACGCACAAAATCCAGATCACACTCCCATTCCCCCTGGATGCTCGTGCTGGACTGGGGGAATCCGAGGGATTCCCAAGGATCAGGTGGCTGCACGTCCTCCAAGGCCTCAGGAAATCCGTGTTTCTTGTGGATGAGCTTTGCTTGGTCCCTGGGCCAGTCTGCACTTGGAAATCTTCCATAAAGTGCCCCAAAAAGGGGGTCAGAGATGCTTTCTATGACCCCCCTCATTGCGGGGCTTAGCTCTGTGGGCAGGATTCATCTTTCCCTGTGCTGAGCAGTTCCTGGGCTCCTTCAGCTGCCTGGTCCCAGTCCCTAGCTGAGGAGCAGGGCCTCCTCCTTTGGCTCCTGAATCTTCCAGGATATTCCCTTCAAAGTTCCGGCCCCAGAGCCCAAAGCCTGCTCAGTCCCCTGCTTTTAGCACACCCTGCTTTGAGCAGGTCAGAGGAGACTCTCCAACAACATTTTGGACCAATCCCTTCGTTTTGGCTGAAGGCACAGCCCAGTGATCCTTGGTGAACTGGCCCCATGGGCCTTGTGATAACCCGATTTTATTTTCCCGAACTTCCCTCTGTTTGGCTTGCCCTGGGCCTTTCATTTCCTGCTGTGCCTGGCTGGGATGAGAACCGCAGAGCAACAGTGGCACCGAGTGGGCGAGTGGGACAGAACAACCAGAGCACAGCACGAGGGGAGCCTGGAGAGGAAATTCATGTGGAAATTCATTAAAGACTCACCAGAAAGCTCTTGATGGTCAGGGCAGCTCCCTGGCACGGGTGGAAATCCAGCCCTGACCGGGATTTTGGGTTGCAGATCTTCAAAGACTCTTCCAACACAGCTCAGGTGAAGCTGGAAAGGGGAGGTGAAAGAGCAGTTCAGCCTCTTCTGACCCAGTGTCACCTGCAGGGACCCCTCCTGCCACCTGCAGAGCCCCAGGGAGTGGGGACCTGGCAGAGGGGACACCCAGCACCCAGCCAGGCTCTTGTGGTCGATTGTCCATCTGATGCTTTAAGTTGGAGCTTTCATATTTTCCAGATTCTGTACTGCATTATTATGTAACTCTGAACTTCATATAAAGTGTTAGCAAGCTCTCCGCACAGACAAAACAATCCTTTTCCAACCCCAGAACCAAGGACACCGTTGCAGCTTCAGGCCCAAAAAGTACAAACAACAGCAAACTGAGGAGAGGAATCTGGGAGGATGGGACTTCATTACCTGAAGCTGTAATTGGATAATTAACCCCAATATGTAAAAACTTATAAAAGTGTGAAAACTCATGACCCGCTGTCCATCTTGGGTGTAGCCTCGGCCAGGCTCTTGTACTGCCCAAGGTGTATCCTTTGAAGGCCGTTTTAATAAATACCTTTATTTCTTTACTCTGTCTAGCCTCTGTTCTAGGTGACCTCTCAAGGCATCACACCCACAAGACCCGTCAGGCTCTGGTCCTACAAACCATCCACAAGAGATTCTGGAGAACTGTGAGCAGCCCCTTCTTTCTCCTGAAATCATTCCATTCCCATCCCTGGGATCCCACCTTCCCTGGAGGAGAGGAGGCAGAGATTCTGCTGCTCCTGCTCAGCGCCAGCAGGGCTGTGTGTGCTGAGAGAGGGAAACCTGGAGTTAATCACTTTCATTAACAAACCCACACCTGGATGCAAATTATTACCACTTAGTTAGGAATTATGAAGTCGATTTGCATGGGAGAGGTGCAGTATGGGCAGGGTTGTGACTGAAATACTGGCTTTGTGTGAGCTTTGCTTTCCAAATTACTGTAATCAGTAAAACTTCCGTGCTTTTGACGTTCTTTGAACCGGTATTTGTGGTGTCTTGGATGTGACTGATCTGGGGGTGCTGACAAAAAGCAGTTTGGCCATAGGAACATGCTTGACAATTTCTTTTTGGTTAAAAAAAAAACCACAGTTCTTCATCTTCACCATCATCTGGTGCAAGTGAATCACAAAAAGCAGAAACTGCTGCACCTTCCTCAGGAATTCACTGGATATTGGGAAGGAATTGTTCCCTGTGAGGGTGGGGACAGGCTGGGATGGAATTCCCAGAGCAGCTGTGGCTGCCCCTGGATCCCTGCAAGTGTCCAAGGCCAGCTTGGACGGGGCTTGGAGCACCCTGGGGCAGTGGAAGGTGTCCCTGCCATGGCAGGGGTGGCGCTGGGTGGGATTTAGGTCCCTTCCAGCCCAAACCACCCCAGGACTGGGTGAAATGGTGCCAGAACCAGCAATTAAAGCCCAAGCCCAGCCCAGGGCTGTAACCCAGGGGGTTCCTTGGGTGCTCCTCTTCATCCCCTGACTGTGGCTGCTCCTGGGGGAGCTCAGGGGATCCTGACAGATCCCAGTGACTCCCAGCAGGTCCCACAGGGGCCCAGTGTGTCCCAATGGATCCCCAAAGGTCCCACAGATCCCAGGAGACCCAAATGGATGCCAGCAGGTCCCAGTGGACCACAGCTGATCTCAGAGTACCCCAAACGGGTCTCAGTGGGTCCTAGTGAGTCTCAGCAGATCCCAGCATGTCCCAGTGAATCCCAGTGAGTTCTAGAATATCCCAGCAGGTCCCAGTAGATTCCAGGGGGTCCCAGTGTGTTCCAATGGATCCCAGCAGATCCGAGAGGGTCCCAATGGATCCCAGCAGGTCCCAAATAATCCCAACATCTCCCAATGGATCCCAGCAGATCCTAGTGGGTTCCAGCAGACCCCAGTGGATCCCAGTGGGTCCCTGTGGGTCCCAGAGGACCTCAGTGTGTCCCAGCAGATCCCAGCATCTCCCAATGGATCCCAGCGGATCCCATTAGGTCGCAGTCAGTCCCATAAAATCCCAGCATCTCCCAATGGATCCCAGTGGATCCTAGTGGGTTCCAGCAGATCCCAGTTTGCCCCAGAGCATCTCAGCATGCCCCAGGAGATCCCAGGGGATCCCAACAGATTCCAACAGCTCCTAGCAGATCCTAGCGGATCCCAGTACCCCCAGTGGATCCCAGTATCCTCCAGATGATCCCAGTATCCCACAGTGGATCCCAGCGGGTCCTGGTGGATCCCGGCAGATCCTAATGGATCCCAGCATGTCCCAGTGAACCCAAGTATCCCCCAGATGATGCAGGTATCCCACAGTGGATCCCAGTATCTCCCAGATGATCCCAGTATCCCACAGTGGATCCCAGCATGTCCCAGTGGGTCCCAGTATCCCGCAGATGATCCCAGTACCCCGCAGTGGGTCCCGGCGGGTCCCAGTGGATCCCAGTATCCCGCAGTGGATCCCAGTATCCCCNGGCGGAAAGGGCAGGCCGGCCGCACAAAGGAGCGGGCCGGGGGCGGGCCGGGCCCTGGGGCCCCTGCGAGCTGCACAGCCCTGCTCCGGGGAGCACCGGGAGCACCGGGNCAGTACCCCGCAGTGGGTCCCGGCGGGTCCCAGTGGATCCCAGTATCCCGCAGTGGATCCCAGTATCCCCTAGATGATCCCAGTATCCCACAG
>WBMY01009331.1:105362-121244 GCA_013397315.1 Donacobius atricapilla
CACCGGGAACACCGGGAACACCGGGAACACCGGGGAACAGGCCCGGGAGGCAGCGAGGGCACGGACGGGAAGGCGCCGGCAGAGCAGCGAGCCCTCGGCGTGAGGCGCGGCCTGCGCGGGACAAGGCGTGGGGGGCACCGAAAAACCTCCCGAGTGAGGGGATTTTTTGAAGGAAAACAAGCGAAAGTCGAACCGCTGAGGTTAGAAGGTGGCAGGGGTTGGAAGGGAGTTTTTTGCAGCGCCTAAAGGAGCTCCAAGAGCGCTGGAGAGGGACTTTGGGAAAGGGCGTGCAGCGTGGGACAAAGGGGGACGGCTTTAAACTGAAGGAGGGGAGGTTTAGGTGGGATTTTGGGAAGAAATTCCTCCCTGTGAGGGCGGGGAGGGCCTGGCACGGGTTTTGCCATGGCTGCCCCACTCCTGGAAGTGTCCAGGGCCAGCTTGGCCGCGGCTTGGACAAGCTGGGATAGTGGAAGGTGCCCATCCATGGCTGATCCTGGATCCCCTCCCACCCAAACCATCCCTCAGTGCTGTGATCAGGGCCAGTGTCCGTTTATAATTTCCCAGTTTGTGGCTGAGATCCAGCGTTCTCGCCAGGAACATCAGCCTCTCTCCACTCCTTTTATCCCTGATGGTTTTTGCTTCGACCTGGGATGCAAAAAATATTACCTCTGGGGATTGATGTTCAGCAAAACGCAAACAAATCATTTGTACGTGGCACTTGAGCTGCTTTTCAAAAGACCACATGCTGTATTTTAACTGAAAGCTGTGGAAAGTAGTAAAAAGGGGGAAAATCAGCCACTTACCCAACAAGTTTTGGCACAGCCACCCACACCAGCCCGTGGCACTGATGGCAAAACCTCCCAAAATTGTGGCTGTGTCTCACGTGATCATTTCAGAGGAGCAAAATGCAGGAGTTCCTGACAAGGCATTTTTAGATGAGCCCAGTCTCATAGACTAAGCCAGGCTCAGGCACTGGGGGGTTTGCAACTGTGTGTGATATGATGGTCAAACCAAGAACAAGACACCTGGCTGCCTTTTGGGCGCTGCTGAAATGCTTTGCAAAGGAAGAGAAAGGCATTACAAATTTAGGAAAAAATAAGAATATACCTATTGTAAGGATTTGGGAAAGAGCCTGCACCATCACACGTGTTAGTGGATTTTTGGGCTCAAGTCACAGCTTTACGCTCTGCTTGACGGCTCTGGCTCATTGGTGGCTCTTTGGAGAAGGTTTTATTGGGGAATTGAGTGGTTGTACCAATAAAGCTTTGTGGTTGTATTTATAGTTGTACTGTAAAACCTTTCTCTGGATATCACAAAGCACTCCCAGCTCTCGTAGGGATTTTCTGTCACTGTTTCTTTCAGTGTGCAAAGGATTTCTGGATCTCCCAGCACTGGTGATGCTGCCCTGGAGCAGCTTTAGGTGAGGTGGATCTGAAGGCTCCATCAGTCATCAAATTGCTCAGAGTTTTGTCTTCCCAAAGGCCTTTCCCAGCTGTTTATTAGGTGGTAAATTCTCTGGGTTCACCCTGGGCCACTGCATCCTTGCTCGTGGCTCATGTTCTCCATGTCTGCGGGAAATGATTTGAGGCTGGGAGGTGGCCAGGGATGAGCCAGGGGACAGTTGGCAGCGTTTTCAGTTCTGGCACATTCCTGTGTGCTGGGGACACATCTCTTCCCCCTCTGTGTCCTGACAGGGATGTTCTCCTGGCTCAGGACGTGCTCTTCCCACAGAGAATGGGATGCACTGACCTCTCCCAGCACCAAAACCAGCCTTGTGGCACCTGTGCTGCTCCCTCCACTCTCTGCTTCCCAAATTTGTCACATCTCGAAGGAGCAGAGGGACAGTTGGGACCTCAGGGGACACTGACCAGGTTATTGAAGGTACAAAAACACCTGGCAGGTGCCCCCAGGCCTCCAGAGCTGTGGGTTGGGATGAGGATGAGGCTCTGGCGCTCTCCTGGCAGTGCTGCTGCTCCTCTGGCACATCCCTGCAGCTCCTGGTTCTCCCCACACCTCCCCTGACAGAAATGTGGCATTTTCATCAGGACGTGCTCGAACTCCTGGTCCTTTCCTGGGTTTGGTGTAATTAGGGTTGTGGGGAGCTCCAGGCAGGAGGAATGAGGGTTCCTTCAAACCTCTGATTCCAGGGATGTGGCTGCCCAGAAAGCCACAGTCATTCTTCTGAGAGTTTGTGCTATTTCATTAATCATCTCCAGATTCTCTGCTTGCTGGTGACTTCAAAGCAGGCACTTTGGAGGTGCAGCCTCCCAAAATCATACTGAAAGCTGGTGTCTTCATCCCCCAGGAGGAGCACACAGTCACAGGCTGTGGAAATGCAGTCACAGGCTGTGGGAGATTTTCTCATCCTTTACAGCTTTATGCCTTTGTCTAAGATTTTTTTCTATGACATTTTTAAGCGCAGCCTTTGGTCACCCTGCAGATGGGTGTTTTCTAGACTTTGAATTTTCTCCAGGTCCCAGTGTGATCACAGTTGGTTCACAGAGGGATTTATTTCAAGGATTATCAATTTACTGGGTTATCTTTTGCAGCAGGAAGGGTTTTTCTGATAGAAGTTCAACCCCTGCCTTCTTTCCCACCATTCCAAGGTGGATTTTACTTGTCAAGACCACCATAAAGCTTTCCATGAGTAAAAGGAAAACCAAATCCTTTGGGTTTGCATTAGGTGTGCTGAGCTTGTCAGTGCTGTGCCTCTTCTCTTCAGCACCACCCTTCACAGCTCAGCTTGGGCCACAGTCCAGTCTTTGGCAGCCCAGGAGGGAGGCAGGGATTTGGCACAGGATTGATTCTCTGGGATTTTCGCCATGAGCACAGAGATGCCCCAGCCTGAGGCAGGAAGGACAAGCACCGAGGAAAGCAGGGATGCAGCAGGAGCTTGTCCTGGGCAGGTGGAGCACACGTGGTGTGATCGTCATCATCTCAAGACGGGTGTTTGGGGGGGCTTAGCCTCAATTCTGAGGTTCTGACCGTGGTTCAACTGGGGGCTGAATCTCCTCTTGTTTTATTCTTGCTCTGGGCTGTTCACCAGGGAGAGCTGCCTGAGCTTGGACCTTCAGGTCACATTGACCTTGAGGCAAAAGCTCCCTGTCAGGGAATTCCTCTTCCTGGATTGCACTTATTTAACATCTCCCCTCTCACGGGGATTGAGGGCGTGTTTGGGAGCCAACAACAGCCTGAAATTTGTGCCGTTCAGGGATTCCAAAGGCACTGTTCCCAGCGAGGACTCCTGACAGAGTTTGATCAATTGTTAATAGGTCAGTGGCTGTAAATGGACCTTCCCTGTTGTTTTGACATCGTTTTCATTTTTTCCCAACAGAAGAGGTACAATGTTTCTTCATTAAAGCCCTGATTGACAGCTTGCTGAAAGGAAACCCACGGTAGCTGCTTTCCCTTTCATTTCTCTGCCCAAACCTCAGGTTCTCGGCGTTTTTTCACCCCGACAAGCAGAGCTCCCCTCACCATTGTCAGTGCTCTGAGCTAAATCCTCTTTCATCTTTATCCCTTGGCTTCTGCAGCGAGGAGGATGCTCTGATGCTGATGCTGAGGGAGATGCAGCAATGAACTCTACTCCAGGATTTAGCTCTGCCCGCAGCCGAGCGCCGGGGATGCTGCGGAAAGGTTGCCAGAGAGGCGGATACCAGCCTGCATCCAGGTTTTTGCTGCATCCCTGCTGCCAAGCAAGATATGGATCATCCCTGGGATTATTCCTGCCGTGTCCCTGCACAGGGAGGGGAGGCTGGAGGGGCTGCCGAGCCGGGGAGGTGCCGGTGGGTGCCGGACCCTGCGGCGCTGTGGATTTTTCAGTTCTGGAGCCGACACTCCCCTCACGGTGAGGTCTCTGTGGCGCAATGGACGAGCGCGCTGGACTTCTAATCCAGAGGTTCCGGGTTCGAGTCCCGGCAGAGATGATCTCCAGGCAGGTGTCTCTTTTATTTTAGTGCCATTTCCCTCCCAGGTCCTGATCCATTACATTTATGACGCCCCCGAGGGTTTGCATGGGGAGGGAATGAATTTTCCCGGCATAGCTGATGGATGTAACATCCCTGTGCTCCCTTCTTCAGGCATTTCTCCTCCATCATCTCCCCCTTCCCTCATTCCCTTTGGTATCTCCTCCAAGTAGGTGTTTTAACCCCACGTGTCCCCCCAGTAGTGTCCCATTTTTGATACCTTCTTCCTAAGGGAAGTTCTGTGCTCTCCAGTAGGGCCCAGCTGGAGGGCAGCGGGTCAGAACCTTCTGGTGGCGTTTCCTGTGATAAATGGGGTCATTTTTTTCACATGTGTGGCCAAAGAAATGTAGGTCTCTGATGTGAATGTCCACCTTGGTAAATTCGGGTAACTCAATGCTCCCCTCATGGGCCTTTGTACTCTGAAATGGTTTTAAACTGCCAGAGGGCAGGGTTAGATGGGATATTGGGAAGAAATTGTTCTTTGTGAGGGTGGGGAAGCCCTGGCACAGATTATTCCGTGGATGCCCCATCCCTGCAAGTGTCCAAAGCCAGGTTGGATGGGGCTGGGAGCAGCCTGAGATAGTGGAAGGTGACCCTGCCATGGCAGGGGTGGCACAGGACAAGTTTCAAGGTCCCTCCCAACCCAAACCATTCCATGACTCCATGCTCTCTGCACAGTTGCCAATCCCAGGATGTTCTCCCATTGACTGGATTTCTGGTCTCCGGTGGAAAACCAGTCCATCTCCATCTCTGGGCTTGGCTTGTTTATTTTTCTCCTTGTGATGTCTGTGCAAATGCTGGAGCTCAGCCTGTTTGGAAAACCAGGCCCTGGTGGTGCTGGAAGTTCTGCCCCCCTGTTCATCATGGCAAAATTGTCATTTCCATCACATCCCGGGAGAAAAGGCCGAAAGATGATTCTGAAAAAGAGAAAATATGTGGGCAGTGAGTGGGACACACCCAAAGGAAAATCTGGTAGGAATGAGGGGAGAAAGGGCAGATTCTGCAGAAATCACTTCTGCCTTCAGCAAATAGAGAATGAACTATCTTCATTTGCATTTTGGGACAGGGGCAGCAATAAAACCGTGATTCCAGCTTAGCTGTGGTTCCTCTGGGAAGAGTTGGAGCTCCTCTTCACTAAACATGAGTGTGGAAGAGCTCAGGAGCAGATCCTTGGTGTTACCAGCTGTGTTCTCCTCCTGCTGCTGTGTCTGGGAAGCCCAGAGTGCCACAACCCTCGGGTTCAGGGACACCCTGTGCCAGGGCAGGCGACCCCTGTGACCCCCCGAATTCAGACACCAGCGTTGTCACTGCTCGTGTAGGACGAGCTCTGTTCATCACCTCACCTATGTGAGGAAGACATGGAGCTCCCAGTCTCTCTCAGCTGCACTTTTGGTCTCCCTTGGCTTCTTTTGCAGAAGGTCCTGCAGCTCCTTTTCTGGCTGTTCCAGAATTTCCATCAGTTCTGTAACCTTCCCAAACCTTCAGCTCCCCTCTTATCTCACCAGGTCGCCTTCAGGTGCGCTGCCCATGACGTGAGGAGATGTGAGGATTCCTGTTCTCCCTGCAAGAAGAGAAATTCGCATTTGGAAAGGAAAAAGTCAGCAAGAAGTGCTGGGAAAGGTGAGGAAAATGGAGGAATCAGTGCCATTCTCTGCAGGACACAAACACTGGGTTACACCTGAGTTACACCAGTCCTGTCACTGCTGCGGGATGTTGTTCCCAGTGAGGGAACTCTTCCTGGGTTTTTGGCAATGACCACGTGTGCAAACACAGTTCAAAAGCAGTTCCCTGCTAATTATCCCACACTCCCTATCAGAATCAGCAAGGCTTTGCTTTCTGCCCCAGAACATTCCAAACTCGCAACAAAAAAGATGTTTGGGATATCTTATACTGAAGGGGGAGCTTGCATGGAATCTTATATTTATCCATCCAGACCTCAGGTAGCATCAGGCTCCCAGGAATCAATCCCCATCTGGAGGGGCAGGGACTTTGTCTCTGAGATCCCCAGACCCTACCCTATGGGGCCAACAAAAACAGTGGAATGATCCCATGGCAACCTTAGAACTGACAGAAATGGTGGATTGCTTCCCTGGAAATCCTAGAACCAAAGAATGCAGTGGAATTCCCCCCATACAATGAAATTCTGCCCTGGAAATCCTAGAACCGACAAAAAGGCTGGAATGCCCTCCTGGCAACTCTGGAACTGGCAAAAAATGGTGGAATTCTACCATGGCAACCCTAGAAACAAAACCAGTGGGATGTTCCCCTGGCAACCCTAGAACCAAGTTCAGTGGTGGAATGATCCCATGGCAACCCTAGAACCAACAAATGCGATGGAATTCTCCCCTGGTAACCCTAGAACAGACAAAAACAGTGGAATGCTTTCATGGCAATCCTAGAACCAATAAAATGCTGGAATTCTCTCCTAGCAACCCTAAAATTTAAAAAATGGTGAAATGCTCCCCCGACAACCCTAGAACCAACAAAAACAGTGGAATGATCCCATGGCAACCTAGAACTGGCAGAAATGGTGGAATGCTCCTCTGGAAATCCTAGAACCAACAAAAATGATAGAATGATCCCATGGTGACCCTAGAACCCACAGAAATGGTGGAATGCTCCTCTGGAAATCCTAGAACCAACAAAAACAGTGGAATGATCCCATGGCAACCTAGAACTGGCAGAAATGGTGGAATGCTCCTCTGGAAATCCTAGAACCGACAAAAATGGTAGAATGATCCCATGGTGACCCTCGAACCCACAGAAATGGTGGAATGCTCCTCTGGAAATCCTAGAACTGACGAAAACGGTGGAATTCTTCCCTGGTTACCCTAGAACTGACAAAAACAATGCAATGTTCCCCTTGCAACTCCAGAACCTACAGAAACAGTGGAGCAACCCCATGGCAACCCTAGAACTGACAAAAACAGTGGAACATTCCCCTGGCAACCCTGGAACCAGCAAAAATGGTAGAATGCTCCCCTGGCAACACTAAACCCAACAAAAACAATGGAATGCTCGTTTGACAATCCTAGAACCAACAAAAGCTCTGGAATGATCCCTTGGAATCTTTAAAACCAACAAAAACTCTGGAATGTTCCCCTGTCATCCCTAAAACCAACAAAAATGGTGGAATGCTCCCCTGGAATCTCCTTTCCCATGAGCTCTGGACTGTTCCTCCTGCCCCGTGGGCAATAAAGCCCAGCAGGTTGGACACCTCTGCTTCCCCCTCGTTCAGCACCCACCCCGAACAGGGCCAGGGCTGTGACATGAGGGGACAGTTTGTGCCCCTGATCCCCCTCCCTGCTCTCTCCCCGGGTCCAGCATGGATGCAGTGCTTGCAGGAGGTGTTGGGCTCCCCCAGGAGCTCCCAGGGTTTAGGGTTCATGTTTATCTCAAAATAAATTCATCATTTCTGGCTAACTGTTCATTTAATGCCTGTGCTGGGGGTGGGGGATGGAAAACCCTCCAGGCTGGGCACTGCCAGGGGGCTCTGCGGGGTCTGTGCCAACGCCAGGAGCTTCAGGGAGGCCAAGGACAGGGGCTGCACCTGCGCTGGGGTAGCAAAAACATGGGCAGGGTGAGGGTCTTTGGTGTCCTGGGGGGTGGAGGTGGGTCTCTCTTGGTTTTGAGGGTCTCCCAGGGATGGGGCAGGGAAGGTGGGGGTCATCTGGACCTTGGGGTGGTCATGGGGGGCATCTCTGGGGAATGGAGGAGGGAGTTTCCCCTGTATGGGATGATGGAGGAGTGGGGTCTCCACTGCCCTCCTGGGGGATGGAAATGAGGGGCTCTGTTGTTATGGGGGATGAGGGTGGGGGTCTCTGCTGTACTTGAGGGTCTCCAGAGTTCAGGGTGGTGACACTGAGGGGTCTCTGGAGCATGGCATGGTCCAGAGGCCAGAGGGTGAGACTTCAGAGACCCCAAAGGTCCAGAAGCTCCCCACGGTGCAGTGGGGTCTCCGCTCTCTGAAGGAGAACAGGGGTCTCATTGTCCTGCTGGATTGGTGTGAGGGTCTCTGCTGCATGGGATGATGAAGGAGGGGGGTCTCCACTCCACGGGATGATGAACGTGGGGGGTCTCAGGTGCCCTGCGGGACAGAGGTGGGGGTCTCAGCTGATGAACCTTGGCACAGACAGAAGCAAACTCTGCAATTCGTGTCGTCCATGTCCATGGGGGCTCTGTAAAGCAATGGAGGAGAAGAGGAAGTGAGCAGAGATGAGGATTAGGATTAAATTCCTCAAAAACCAGGCTCACAGAGCCCCAGGCTACTTGTCCAGCGTGCGCAGTGGTGACGGCAGGGTCTCTGCATGGGGTGCTGAAGGTGGGGTCTCTGCCGCCCTGGGGGATGAGGTGGTGGGGTCTCCACTCCCCAAAGGAGAATGGGGATCTCCTTTGTCCTGGATGAAGAAGGGGGTCTCTGCTGGATGGATCAAGGAGCGGGGGCTGCAGTGTCCGGGGGAGCGGAGGCAGGAATGCCGTGGGGAACCCGCCGGGTCTCACCAACGCTGCCAAGGGAGCGGGGGGGGGNGGGCTGCACCTGCGCTGGGGTAGCAAAAACATGGGCAGGGTGAGGGTCTTTGGTGTCCTGGGGGGTGGAGGGGGGTCTCTCTTGGTTTTGAGGGTCTCCAAGGTATGGGGCAGTGAAGGTGGGGGTCCTCTNGGGGACAGAAGGGGCAGGGAGCGGAGCGGCGAACTCGGAGCGGCGCCTGTGCCACCCGCACCCCGCGCCCACCGGCGCTCACGGGAGCTCCTTTTGCGCGGGGGCCTGTACCGGGGCGGTACCGGAGCGGCACCGGAGCTGTACCGGGGCGGTACCGGAGCGGTACCGGGGTGATTCCGGGGCTGTACCGGAGCGGTACCGGGGCGGTACCGGAGCGCTAGCGGGGCGGTACCGGAGCGGTACCGGAGCGGTACCGGAGCGGTACCGGAGCGGTACCGGAGCGGTACCGGAGCGGTACCGGAGCGGTACCGGAGCGGTACCGGAGCGGTACCGGAGCGGTACCGGAGCGGTACCGGAGCGGTACCGGAGCGGTACCGGAGCGGTACCGGAGCGGTACCGGAGCGGTACCGGAGCGGTACCGGAGCGGTACCGGAGCGGTACCGGAGCGGTACCGGAGCGGTACCGGAGCGGTACCGGAGCGGTACCGGAGCGGTACCGGGGTGATTCCGGGGCGGTTCCGGGGCGGTTCCGGGGCTGTACCGGGGCGGTACCGGAGCCGTACCGGGGCGGTTTCAGGGCGGTCCCCGGGGCTGTACCGTAGCTATTCCGGGGCGGTTTCAGGGCGGTCCTCGGGGCTGTACCGTAGCTATTCCGGGGCGGTTCCGGGGCGGTTTCAGGGCGGTCCCCGGGGCTGTACCGTAGCTATTCCGGGGCGGTTTCAGGGCGGTCCTCGGGGCTGTACCGTAGCTATTCCGGGGCGGTTCCGGGGCGGTTTCAGGGCGGTCCCCGGGGCTGTACCGTAGCTATTCCGGGGCGGTTTCAGGGCGGTCCTCGGGGCTGTACCGTAGCTATTCCGGGGCGGTTCCGGGGCGGTTTCAGGGCGGTCCCCGGGGCTGTACCGTAGCTATTCCGGGGCGGTTTCAGGGCGGTCCTCGGGGCTGTACCGTAGCTATTCCGGGGCGGTTCCGGGGCGGTTTCAGGGCGGTCCCCGGGGCTGTACCGTAGCTATTCCGGGGCGGTTTCAGGGCGGTCCTCGGGGCTGTACCGTAGCTATTCCGGGGCGGTTCCGGGGCGGTTTCAGGGCGGTCCCCGGGGCTGTACCGTAGCTATTCCGGGGCGGTTTCAGGGCGGTCCTCGGGGCTGTACCGTAGCTATTCCGGGGCGGTTCCGGGGCGGTTTCAGGGCGGTCCCCGGGGCTGTACCGTAGCTATTCCGGGGCGGTTTCAGGGCGGTCCTCGGGGCTGTACCGTAGCTATTCCGGGGCGGTTCCGGGGCGGTTTCAGGGCGGTCCCCGGGGCTGTACCGTAGCTATTCCGGGGCGGTTTCAGGGCGGTCCTCGGGGCTGTACCGTAGCTATTCCGGGGCGGTTCCGGGGCGGNCTTGCCCAGGCTGGGTCACCCAGTGCGGGTGACACAGGGACGTCCAGGTGTGTTTGGGATGTCAGCAGAGCGGGACGGACCGTGCTCGCCCAGGGCAGCTGTTCCAGGGCTCTGCCGCCCTCAACATAAAGAAGTTATTGCTCGTGTTGAGGGGAAACTTCTGGTTTCGTTTGTGGCCTCGGAGGATCCTCTCTGGAGCAGGGGCTGGGCTGGATCCCCCCGGAGATCCCAGCCTTGCGGGGGTTGGGGAGGAGAAGGGGCACCCCAGGGCCGCAGCCTCACACCGGGCAGATGCCCCGTGGCGCTGGCGCCGAGTACACCCCTTCCTCTGTCCTGACACACAGGGACCGGAGTGACCCCTGCCCTGCCAACCCCTGGCCTGCAGTGACATGTCCCAGGGCCCCGCATCTCTGTCCCTCGTCTCCCCTTTGTCCTAATCCCGTGGGACCAGCATGGCCGTGGGCAGGGAAGGGGCTGTGGGCANAGCTCAAAGCTGTTCCCAAACGTCCGGCTGTGAAATGCTGACTGAGCGCGTTGAGCAATACCAGGGCTGCAGAGTCACGGGAGCTGAGGCAGCTCCAATGTCCCATCCTCCCGGGACGCTGGGCTTGTCCTGCAGGGCTCAGAGCCACCCCCAGCGCTGCCCCTGCCCCGCAGGTGTCCATGCAGTACAACCCCGGCTGGAATGGCTCCTCCGTGAACCTGCTGCACGTGCGGGCAGCGGGGCCCGCGGACAGCCTGCACTACGTGTGGAGCAGCATCGGGGCCCCCGCTGTGCTCCTGGTGGCCACCCAGAGCCCCAGCAGTGCCCTGAGGGTTAACTGGACACAGCTGCTGTCACCCAATCCTGCTGGAGCCATCTGGATCGACCCTCCCGACAGCGTGGTCTATTCCACAGCCGTGGTTTTCACCAAGGTACTGCTGGCAAGGGGCTGCTCTGGGACAGCTGGGGGTGCAGAGGGTCCCTGGGCAGTTTTCCAGCTCCAGGGAAATCCCCAGCACCATTCCCATCCAGGGAAGTGTCTGTCTCCAGCCTGAGCTGCTTGGCTGAAGCAGCTCTGCCCTGTTCCCTGGATCACAAGCTCTTGTCTTGCCGGTGCTTCCAGCCCATCTCCCCTTCCTTCCCTGCAGCTGTTCGAGTTCAGAGTGGCCAAACCTTTGGGAGAGCTTTTCTACCCCACCTACAACCTGTCTGAGTTCTCCTGGGACAGCCTCAACCACACCCTGAACCACACGGCGCTGACGGCCGAGCTCAGCGGGGTCCCAGCCACCGACCCCGGCGGCAGCTTCTCCAACGGCAGCCTGGCATTCCGGGTATGTGCAGAGGACAGGGAACACAGGGATGTCCTGTCCAGAGCGGCTCCTGGACAGGGAACGCGGCTCCTCGGTGTCCTGGGCGCTGCCCGTGCTGTCCCTCTGACCCATGGCCCTTGCAGGTGACAGCCTACGAGGCCAGTGGCCGCGACGGGCGCCTGCCCAGCCTCCTGCACACAGCAGACAGCTCCCAGCTGGAATTCGTCCTGGCTGGGGTGGCCCCGCGGGGGAACAGCTCCCGCTTTGTGCTGGAGGTGGCCACGGTGGAGGAGGCAGGGGCGGTGCGGAGGCTTCGATCCGAGAGATCCATTGATGACGAGTACACCCCCACCATCTTCGAGGTGAGCGAGGGGTGGCCCTGGGGCTGGGGTGACCCTGCTGTCCTTCCCCTCACCCTGTCCCTCCCCAGGTGCTGTCCCTGGTAGCCGAGTCCCAGAACGGCAGCTCCGCGCTGGGATTCCTGCAGTGGAAGGCGACGGCCTACGGCTCCCGCAGCCCCCGGCGCGAGGACGGGATCCAGTGCCGGGCTCAGGGGCTGCAGGCGGCCAACTGGAGCCTGCCCGTGTCCAGCATCGTCCAGGCCTACTTTGGGGACAGTTTGGGCAGCTCGTGCACCATCAGCGCCCTCAATGTGTCCTTTGGGGGAGAGGAGGGAGAGGTGTACCAGGAGAAGCGATACCTCAGCTGGTGAGTGGGGTCCCAGGGGTTTGAGGGGATGCTCCTGGTCACTAACGATGGGCAGTTTGGGGGACTGGTAGGTCATAGGGTTTCTCTGTTTAGTAACAGTCTCCATTCCAAAGTCTTGAGTTTCCCTGTAATCCCGTAGCAAAGACTTCACAGTCCCTTGAGGAGCCTCATCTTGCCCTGTGTGGGATCTTGGCCTGACCCTCTGAGGTGGGAGAGCCCCAGGGCTCCCAGCAGTGGGACAGAGCCCATGCCCATCCCTGTCCTGATCTGTGCCATGCCCTCCTGCAGGTCGGTGCTGCTGGGCTTTGGGGAGCCCCCCAGGGACACCTTCTCCCCGCTGGTGATCTCCATCACGGCCGTGGCGCTGGGCACCCCCCTGGCCATGCTGCTGCTGGGCAGCTGCCTGGTGCTGCTGGCACAGAGGAGACGCTACTCGGAGTACGAGCCCATCAACTGAGGGGGCCGGGCCCCACGGAGACCCCCGGGATCCTCCCCATTCCCGGGAATGGCCGTGGCTGCGGCGCTGCCGCCTCCTCTGCCTCCTCTCCGAGGTGACCAGGGTGACACTTGCAGCTGCCCACACCACGTCTCCCTGTGTCCTGCTCCTTCCCACTGCCACGTCCTGCACTGGGTTGCACTTCCTCCCCGGATTTTTCCTGATCCATGCAGCTAAGGGAAGAGATGGGGGGAGTTTGGTCAGGAAAATCCTCCTCCTCCTCCCAAGGGATACAACCACTGCTGTCCTGGCTGCAGGCCAGGGACTGGCTCCAGTGCCACTTCAGGGATGCTTGGGTGGCTCCAGCCTGGGCTGGGGACCAGCACCACTCCTGCTTCCCAGCAAATCCCAGCTCCTCCAGCCGGGACTCACGGACTCCTCCCTGCTCCACGTTCCTGCTGTGCTGGCCTGGGACACGAGGGACACCCAGTGCCACGTCACAGCAGCTGCTCAAGCTCAGGTGCGTCCTGTCGGGCCATGGAGGGCTGGTCCAGCCAGGATGCTGCTCCTGGATACCCCACAGGGATGGATCCCAGGTGCTGCCCAGGTGTCAGGAGCCCCCTGGGATAAGCATGGCCTGTGGCTGCTTGGGGTTCTCAGAGGTATCTGGAGCCGTGCTGGGCTCCGAGTTCTCCATCACCAACTTGTCTTCAACCAAATAAAGTGGATTTGTAAACACGGTTTCCTGTGGGAATTCTGTACTGAGGGTGAGGGGGAGGAGGGCAGCTCCTGGCGGGAATGGGAGGTGCTGGAGCTCAGCAGGAGGCTCTGGCCCTAGACTGAGGTGTGGTGCTTGGAGAGGGGCAGGGGGTTCCCTTGAGCTGTGGGGTCACAGAGAGTCCAGGGCCTGGGCTGTGCCCCTGCTGGGGGGTCACTTGGAAGAGTCACAGAATCGTGGAATCTCGGCTGGAAGGGACCCACAGGGATCACCCAGTCCAGCCCCTGGCCCTGCACACACACCCCAACAACCCCACCCTGGGCATCCCTGGAGCAGTGTCCAAGCTCTCCTGGAGCTCTGGCAGCCTTGGGGCCATGCCCATTCCCTGGGGAGCCTGGGCAGTGCCAGCACCCTCGGGAGGAAGAACCTTTCCCTGATATCCACGCTAAACCTCCCTGACACAGCTCCAGCCATTCCCTGGGGTCCTGTCCCTGGTCACAGGGAGCAGAACTGGAGCTGCTCCTGCTAAGGAAACTGCAGACAGTGTGAGGTCTGTGTCCTGAAAGAGGAACAATCAAAAAAAAACCAGCAGAAAGTCCCAAACTTCATTGTCAGCCCTTCAGAGCAGGAACCCCTTTGCTTAACTGCAGCCACAGCCACAGGAGGGCACAAAGGGGCACCAGGGGAGGTGTAGGAGACTGAGGTGGGGTGGTCTGGGATGGTGGGGATGAGAGATCTCTGGAGTCCAATGCAGTTCTTGAAACGTGGTTTATTGTGTAGGTCATGGGTATTCGAGCTTTGCTTCAGCTGCCAGCCACAGCTGAAGCTTGCCCCGAGAGAGACAGAGGTGGCAAGGGGTAGAGAGAAGAGAGTGGGAGCAAGAGAGAGGTAGAAGAAAGCTAGATCCCTGTTACAATACATTATATCTGTTTCTGTGTTGAATATCTGATTTACACAAGCCAACCGGGACAAGACACGAATCCTATAGAATTTACATACAGCCTATAAGAACTACAATATTACCATATGTGTTACATTTTAAACCCTAAAAGCTAATTCCTAGACCCTCTTTTCTTCCCTGCTACTTTGGTGAGGTTCCTCCAACCTTTGGACCCTCAGCATCCCCCTATTTGCCAAGGGTATTGTTCAGTCAAGGGGGATTCTTCTTCAGCAGGCTAAGCCATTGTCTTTTTCAGTTGTTTACTAACTAATGGCTTGGCATCTCAGATCTCAAAGTTCACCTTCATTTCAACTTCGCTTATAGGTTTTATATTTTCAAAATCTTTCACTAAGGAATCATATTTTTAGGGCTTTCCTATTTCATCTTCCCCAACAGGGAGGTTCCATAGGAAGCCGTGTCATGTTTTTTAAGCAGGGAACCGAAATGTTGCAGTTCTTTCTGGTTGCTCTGTGCAGGGCTGAACTGTGTTGAGGATTCTGTAATAAAATAAAAGGAAATCCACCACAGAAGCTGCCTGGCTTTTACTCCCAAAGCCTGTGCTGTGCAGGGAGCTGTAAATCCCTCATGGCAGATCTCCTGCTTCCTTGGGCTGCTGTCACACAATTGGCATGAAGTGATCACAGGAATCCCAGACTGGCTTGTGAACATCCTGTGCCAACCCCTGCTATGGCAGGGACACCTTCCACTGTCCCAGGGTGATCCAAGCCCTGTCCAACCAGGCCTTGGACACGGCCAGGGATCCAGGGGCAGCCACAGCTTCTCTGGGAAGGAAAGCCCAGAGGGCAGGTGAGGATGAGCAACAGCTTTCAGTCATGGCAACCTCTGTGTGGGAACACTCCCTGGATGGATCCAGTTTTGGAGGAGGTAATTCAGTTTTGGAGGTGGGCTCGTGAGAGAGGGTGGCAGAACCTTCCCGGGCACAGAAAGCGCCTGGTGCCAGCGTGGGTGGGGAAGATGACAAACTGCTCTCCTTGCCAAGCTTCTATCATCCCCGCTCAGGAGGAACCGCCTGCACCACCCACACGGGGCGGGTGCTTTCCTTCCCCCAAATGCCTCCTGCCATCACTTTTGGGAGCCCACAGCGAGTTCCAGAGAAACTGGAGAGCCGTCACTTTGCCACCACACATTTCTCACAGGTTTTCCCCTCACTGGGGCTTTGCTTGCTGAGACCTGATCCCAGAAAAAGGGGGTTTAAAAACTGGTTCTTCAACAGCTGGGAACGAATCCAAGCAAGGAGAAGCAGCTCCTCTGGGAGAGCAGGACACAGGGGCCAGGTGGTGGCGGGGGGGAGATGGTCAAGGGGAAGCCTCAAGGAGTGGCTGAAGGCACTTGGTCTGTTCTGTGGGAGGAGAGGAGAGAGGGAAGATTCACTGCAGTCTACAACTTCATTTTGAGGGGAAGAGGAGCAGCAGGCACTGGGGTGACAGTGACAGGACTCCAGGGAACGGCTGGAGCTGTGTCAGGGAGGTTTAAGTTGGATATCAGGGAAAGGCTCTTCCCCCAGAGGGTGCAGGCACTGCCCAGGCTCCCCAGGGAATGGGCACAGCCCCAAGGCTGCCAGAGCTCAGGAACGTTTGGACACCACTCCCAGCACAGGGTGGGATTGTTGGGGCGTCTGTGTAAGGCCAGGGGTTGGACTGGATGATCCCTGTGGGTTCTTTTCCATTCAGGATATTCTGGGATTCTGTGATTCTGGCCAAGTGGAGATGATCAAGGGGGTGATGGTGTCCCTGGAGGGGCAGGCTGAGGGCTCCAGGGCAGG
>WBMY01009331.1:141021-151676 GCA_013397315.1 Donacobius atricapilla
GTGCAGGAGCAGGGGAACAGCACAGCCACAAGGATCCTTTGGGGAGTGCTGGAATTGCTCTAAACCAGGCCACGAAAACATCACACAGGGGGAAATCCAAGCAGTGAGTCCGGCCGGGTTGAAAAGGCCTTTGGCCAAGAGCCAGTGACTCAGCCCAGCCCTGGGTGGCAGCTCCTGTGCCTGACTCAAGGCCCCTCTGACACACTGAGGGCCGGCTGGGACCAGCCTTGACCTACTCAGCCCTTGCACAACAGGGACTCAGTCCCTGGAATGCTGAGGCACAGCAGAGACACAGCCCGACAGGGACGATGAGCCAGGCTGATAGAGGCAGGACTTTTGCCCCAGGGAACAAACCCTGGCTGCTGCCAAAGCCTTTCCTGGACCATGCAGCTCCCAACTGCCTGCAAGGCCATGGCTGGGGGCCACCTCCCAGCTCAAAGGGCATTTCAGTGCCTTATCACATCACATCACATCACATCATCACATCAATCACCCCAGGACTCTGCTCCTTCCCAGAACAGCCTCATCCCACTGCCCTGGAGAGGCTGGAGCCAAGGCAGAGCCTGTGGCAGAGCTGGACAGGGCTTGGCTGGGCACAGGGAGTGCTGGAGAGCCTGGTTCTGTCCCAAGGTGTCCTCAGGGAGCCCAGCCCTGATAAAAACCTGTACGAGGTTTGTGTAGCCAAGTTTGGAATGCACTTGCCACTGGCCAGGGCTGAGCCTTGGGAATACCAGAACTAGGAAGGGAAAAGATTGTGCAGATGGAATTGTAGCCAGAGGAGTGAGAACGTGTGAGAGACTCTGTGGGCACCAAGTCAGGGAGGAAGAAGGGACAGGAGAGGCTTGAGTTGAAACTCCCTGGCAGCCCATGGGGGTCCATGGGGAGCAGAGACCCCCCCACCTCTTTGGTGCTTTTTTAGGATTTATTTATTTTATATTTTTTATTTTTATATTTTTTCAGCTCTGATTCGATGGATAATAAATCCATTTGATTTCCCCACATCAAGCCCCTTTTGCCCCGATGGTCCTCAGGGACTGAGCCCTCCCTGCCCCTCTCCCAACCCAGGAGCCTTTTGCTCTCTTCCCTGTGCAGGTGAGGGGGGAAGGGATGCAGCAGCTTTGGGGACACCTGGAATCCAGACAGGGTCACCCCCCACAGCCATCACCCCCCCACCTCCCATGCTGGTTCCCACAACAGCCCTGGGATCATGGCCCAGGGACAGCTGGGAACAGCCACGGACAGGGAAGGGCCAGGACAGACCAAGCCCTGCCCGAGGGGTGAGGGGGACACCGGGACTGGCACCGGGAGGGCCCTGAGGAGGGGACACAGCCGGCAGCTGCCACCAGCCTGGGAGGGATTTGTGTTTTCTGCAGCAGCCTCTGCAAGGAGAGGAGCCAGCAGGGCCAAACCAGGCAGGCCACAGATGGCTCTTGGAAAGGGATTTAATTCCATTCTTAGGGAGAACAAGGAGAGGGTCGGCTTTGCAGTGCAGGTGCAGCCACTGGACCAGCACACTGAAACCAGGGCTAAAACTTCAACTCTGGAGCATCCCAAGGAGGAATCTCGGCACTTGTCCCACCTCTAGTTCAGGGGATTTTCCCAGGTTTCAGGCCAGGGTGTTGGGACAGAGTGGGACCAGCTGAGGGGATACAGAGCCAAGGCAGGCAGTTCTGGGCTGATCCCTGTGGACTCTCACATACCCCTTTCTGCAGCCTCTTCATGAGGAAATCGGAGCCTCCGGGCTTCTGGCCCAGGTTGGGGTATTTGGCCTTGAGCTTGGCCTCCTCTGCCCTCTCGGGGGGGATGGCTTTGTCCTTCTCCTGAGTGTCCTGAAACACAAAGGGGTGTAAATCCCTGGAGCCCCACAGCCCAACAGCCACCTGAGATGCTGTTACACAACAACCAGCAGCACATTCCAGCCCTGGTGTGCTTCCCTGGAAAAGCACTCGGAAAATATTACCAACACCTTCCCAGCCACAAACAGCCTTTCCCTCCAGGAGTTGTGGGACAGGGAGAGCTCCTTCCCACCTGGGAGCCCCTCCAAGCACCCACATTGACGTTTGGCTTGGCAAACTTGGCTTTTAAGCTGGATTTGGGGAAGAAATTCTTCCCTGTGAGGGTGGGGAGGCCCTGGCACAGGGTGCCAGGAGAAGCTGTGGCTGCCCCTGCATCCCTGCAAGTGTCCAAGGCCAGGCTGGACGGGGCTGGGAGCACCCTGGGGTTGTGGAAGGCATCTCTGCCCATGGCAGGGGTGGGATTGGGTTAGTTTTAAGAGCCCTTCCAACTCAAATCAACCCTGACTTCCCATCTCAGATCCCCCTGTTGGCATATTTACGTGTACGGGTATAATTTGAAGGTTCTACTGGAGGGTTCTGGGCAGTCCCAGGTAGGATCTGGGTCTCCTGGGAAGGATTTTAGGATCCCAGTTAGGAATTGGGGATTCAGGAGAGGATTCTGGACTCTTGGGAAGCATTTTAGAGGATCTCAGGTAGGATTGGGGGGGTGGATTTCAGGGAAGGATTTCAGGAATTCCAAGCAGGATTTTGGGTATCCTGGAGTGCTTTTAGGGTTCCTAGACAGAATTTTAGGCGTCAGGGGATCTGACAGCATCACCTAAAGCTTTGTCCTCTGAAGTCATTCCACGATCTCTGACTGCTGCCCTCAGCTCCACATCTCCCAGTCTCCTTCCTCCACACCCATCACTGATGTCCATTCCCCCGTGTGCCCTGCACGGGCTGGGGGGGACACCGCTGCAGCCCCGTGACCCCCAGCCCCCTCCCACTCCCATCCCAGCACCTCCATCCCATTTACGTCCATCAACACCNAATCAGAGCGCGGCATTCGGCAGATGGACAACAGATATAACCAATGCCTGCCTAGGACTGGAAAGAGGGACGTGCGGCCGAGCCAGTGGGAGCCGGCCGGACCCTCCTCCCTCCCCCTGGGGGTTCCCCCACCTGTTTCTCCTGTCCGGTCTCCTCCGTGAAGCCGCCGGTACCGAGCGGAGCTGCCATGACGGCGAGGGGGCGGCTCCGCGCTCCCTCCGCTGCGTCCGGCCCCGCGCCCTGCTCCAAAATGGCCGCCACCGCCTCCACCGCCTCAGCTGTGTGACGAACAGCAGCTCTACCCAATGAACGCAGAGAAGAGGCCGCAGTGACATCACGCACAGCCAATCAGTGCTCGCGGAAGGCGGGGCAGAGAGTGGAGGTGGAGCAAACTAAAGGGCGGAGCGCCCACGAGTGAGACGAGCATTGGCCAATGGGAAGCGAGAAACGGCGAATGGGCGGAGCAAGAGGCGGAGCATCCCGTGCTCCTGTCCCGCAGCGCCGCCGGTTCGAGACCGGGGCCGAGAGGATGCGGAGACCCCGCGCAGGAGCGGGGCCTGCGGGGACATCCCCCACGGCAGCGACCGCTCAAGGCCCCGACACCGGCCCCGGCCTTGTCCTCGCCGTAGAAAGGTGCCTGGGGGAGGGAGGAGGGACCCACCCCCACCCTGCAGGGAGCATCAGCAGAGACCACCCGCAGCTCACGACACCAGGGTTACCAGCACCCTGGGGACCCCCCGCCCCTCTCCCGAGCACTGCCAGTGCCCCTTGAAATGCCAATCCTGGCAGCTGCACCCACTGAAACACGGACAGACCCTGGGGCTGCAGAGAAATACGTTTAAGTGAACTACAGGAGAATAAAGTGGGGGAGGAAGGAAGGGGGTTGTGAACAAAAATAATCACAGTTTAACATTTTTTCTTACTAGAAAGAGCAGCTGAGCCATGGGGGCACAGCCCGGGGGTCTTTGAAGAGCTGCTCCTCCATGGAGACACACGGGGGAGGTTTGGGTGCCCCGTGCCAGCCAGGGATGGGGGTGGTCTCAGCTGCCCAACACCCCCAAACCGTGCCCCAGGAGGGTGTGAGGTCCTCAGGGGAACCCACACTGCCCACAGAGCCCACAGGAGGTGCTGGCTGTGGGAGAGGCACCCAGGAGCATGTCCCATCCCCATCTGTGTCAGGGTTTGGCCTCTCGGAGCAGCTCCCGAGCCGGGGCTCTGCCACCCCCAGCTCTGCACTGGCCTCAGAAGGAAATCCCCAAGGGCAAGGAGTAAAGAGCTACTGCCACCCCTCCCTGGAGGCACGGGGCTGTGGTGGTGGGGGCCTCTCACCTCCCACCCCTGCCTGGGGAGGGAAAGCAAAATCCCCTGGTCCCTCCCCAGGCTGAGTCCACCCACTGCCCCAGGAACTCCACATCCCTCTGGGGAGACCCCTGGCTCACATCAAGGGTCTCCCCTACACCGTGTGAGGGGGATTTTAGGACTTATTGAAGGCTGCCAGGACGGCCCAGATCATCTCTGTGCCCCTGGCTTTGGCAGCTTCCACCTCAGGGTCCATATCCAGCAGGTCCTTGGTCCTGTTCATGGCCACGTCGTACTTGTCATCAGCCAGGCTGGCAAAAACGTTCTCCAGCACGTCCGAGGCGTGGGCCAGCACCAGCAGGGCCAGAGTCCTGCGCTCCATGCGCTGGGGATCATTGACCCAGCGCTCCAGGACGCTCTCCTGGAGCTTCTTCACCAGGCGCTGCTTCTCGGAGGCGTTGCTGACGGGGTGTGTGGTCATGTCGAAGAGCAGGAAGTTCTGCTTCTCCGTGGTCAGGATGCCCTTCTCCACCAGCGCCTTGGCCAGGCGCTCCCGCACGTTGCGCAGCTGGTACTGCAGCTTGAAGGGGTTCCAGGTCTCTCCTGAAGGGTGGGAGACTCTGCTCAAGCTTTGCTTCCCAATCCCGGCATCCTTCCACCCTTCCAGGCTGTCCCTCTGTCCTGCACTGACACCAGGCTCTGCCACAGGAGCCCTTGGCTTCAGACCCTCTTCTCCCACCTGGCAAAGCTCCCAGTGGCCATAGCCAGCAGATCCCAGGACAAATCCCTTTCCAAAGCCTCTTCCACCCGTGGGTCACCCCAGGCTTGCTCAGGCCTCAGCAGGAACTAAAAGTGAGCGAGGTCCAAGATTTCCACTGAGCTCCCAACAAAAAAATCACCCAGAAAATCCTTCTCTGCTCCCACATTCAGCCTTCCCCTGCTCTCCTCATCTCCAGGAATGACCCAGGGATCCAGGGCCAGGCCAGGGAGAGGGGTTTTGGAGGGATGTGAGGGTCCAGGCTGGTTTTGGGGCTCTCCCCTCTTTTTGGGGTTCCCTCACCACCAGATCCTGGAGTTCTGGATGCAGAGGGTGATGCTGGACCTTGGTGGGTTTGGTGGGGTCTGAGGGATGCTTGGACAGGCCCAGAGGGAGCTGGGACAATGCAACTTCCCCCTGGCCCTACCAGTGAGCAGCTCTATCCAGGTCTGGACCGTCTCCGCCGACTCCGTGGCCTTGATGTGCCGGAGGGTCTCATCCAGCAGCACATCCCCGGTCGGAGCATCCGACTTCAGCAGCACCTGGAAGGAGCAGCGGGAGCATGGGGCAGGGCTGGAGGCAGAGCTCTGCCGGTCCCTTCCCAGAGCAGATCCTGCTCCTGCAGCTGGGATGGGCTGGGCAGAGCCCCAGACCCTGCCAGGGTTCCTGCAGGAGCCTCACCTTCCTCTCCAGCAGCCTCTTCTTCCGCAGGGACAGCGGCTCCAGGCGGATGCGGCCGCGCAGAGCCAGCTCGATGAGGATCCCTCCCCGCAGCCCCGAGGAGATGCAGTCGTTCCAGAAGGAGGTGTAGCCCTGGGGAAGAAGATGGGAAAGAATTCTTCCTCTGTTCAGCCTCCCATCCCTCCTAGCCTGCTTGGACCCTGCTCAGGAGTCTCTCCCTGCTCCTGTCTCTCCAAAGCTTCCCAGATTTCCAAAGGGAGGGATATTCCCCACGAGGTGAAAAGCTCCAATTATCCCCTTTCCTGCCCAAAAGCTCCTGCAAACACAGCAGTCCAGGCCATGCCCTCCTTGCTGCATCCACAACCACTGGGCACACCAGCTCTGCCCAGGCCCAGGGTGTAAAAAATCCAAGGAAAAGTGAGAAAAGTGGGATCATTTCCATGGGCACAGCAGGACATTGCTGCTGCTGAGGGGCTGCACCCACCCACAAGCTCTGCCAGGCTCTGTCCCAGTGCTGGCTGTGGATGTGCCTGGGGACAAGGGAGCTGCAATCTGCTCCTCTCCTTGAGGAAATTCAACCCCCCAGCTCCAGGACCCTCCCCTGAGAGTCCCTGGATGTACCAAAAAATCAACATCAGGCCTGGGAGGAGCTTCCCCACCACCCATGGGGCTTCAGCAAGATCCAATTCCCACAGAAGCTTCATAGAGCCATGGAATGGTTTGGATCAGAAGAGATGTTAAAAATCATCCAGTTCCACCCCCAACCATGGCAGGGACACCTCCCACTATGCCAAGGCGCTCCAAGCCCCATCCAACCCGGTCTTGGGCACTTCCAGGGATCCAGGGGCAGCCTGGCAACCTGTGCCAGGGCCTCCCCACCCTCACAGGGAGGAATTTCTTCCCAAAATCCCATCTAAACCTCCTCTTTGTTGATTTGAAGCCATCCCCCCTTGTCCTGGCACTCCAGGCTGTTGATGGGGCCACATCCTGAGAGCTGCAAGCTCCAAAGGCAAAGAATCTGGGCAAGAAGAAGGTGCAAAGGTTTAAGGAAATAGAACCCACAAAGAACCAGGAACTGAAACAGGAATTTGGCCCGGGAAAGAGAGGACAGAGGGAAAAGAGGATAAGGGAGATCAGACGCATGAAAGGGAGCAGCAAAAAGGAAGAGAATGGGCAGTCCCAACTTCCACTGTGCACAAGACAGTCCTGGGCCGGAACTGCCAACAGGGAGATTGGAGCTGGGAGAAAAAAATCACCTGGACAAGAATGCCCACGGAAGGGCAGGCAGGGGATTTGCTGCTCCCCGAGGTTCAACAACACTCAACTGATGCTCTCCAAGAGAGCTGGCTGCAGTTTGGATCAATGGAGCAGCCCAGGTGACCTTTCCCTTCCCTTTTTCCACTCCTCTTTCATTCCCTGACGAGAACAAAGCCCAATTGTTTCCTTCTGTTCTGGTGACGGCCAGCACGGAGCGACGTCCCTTGGATTTCAGGGCAAGCCAGGAGCAGCCAGGGCCCAGGGAGAGGCTCCGAGGGCTGGGCTGGCATTTGAGGTGTGCCCAAGGGAAGGGAGATCCCCGTGGGATCAAAGCCATGAGCTGCTCATTTGCAGGGAGACCCCAACACACCTGGAATGGGCTCCTGGTGGGAAACTCCCTTTCTGCTGCTCTTTCTCTGGATGGAAAACAGGGAAGGAAGGACAGGTCTAAAAGCTACCAGGAGACCGGAGACCAAGTGACCCAGTGAGCCCCTTCCCAAGGAAAACAGGCTGGGAACCCTCAGCCGTCCCCCAGGGAAGGTTTTCCAGCCCCTTGGGTGAATTCCCCTCCCCAGTGGGTCTGTCTGAGCAGGGCATGCGGACACTGGGCTTGCCCAGCACAGAGAACCTATAAATGGAAACCTTTATTTGCTTTCTTCATTTCCTTGTGAGGGAAGACAAAGCAACCTTTCATCCTTGCCCTCCTGGTTTCTGCTCCTGGGTTTTGCTCAGGGCTTTACAAACAAGTACTCCAGGAAAGGGTGTGAAGACAAGCAAAGGTTTCAATTTCCTGGCCTCAAGGGCACATTACCCCTAGGAAATTTTAAATTCCAAACCAAACCAGTTGAAGGCTCCTGGGTTATTTCCAGCTTCTGGAATCAGACTGGTTACAAAAGCCAGGCTGGTTCGCAGCCAGGTCCTCCTACATGGACAGACTGGTACTTTAAATAATGAAATTACACCGTGAGCTCATTGAATTTGGCAAAAATTGTCTTGTTTTTCCCCAGCCATCAAACCATGAGTGAACACCTGAGCTGTGAAAATAGAGCTCAGCTCAGGGCCAGGTTGCTGCTGCCTCTGGTCTGGCGGTACAGGAATGTGGAAGGACAGGATGGAAAAAAAAAAAAAGGAAAAGTGTGACAACGTTTTTTCCTGTTGTGCTCTCCCAGGCTCCTGGTAGCTTAAGAGCCATTCCCAGGATACATTAACCAAGCCAAGAACACCAAACACAGTCCAGGATAAAAGTAGCCCATGGCACCCCACTCCCAGGCTGCTCTCAAATATTTGCTCCAGGATTATTTGCATTGTGTTCCCTTTACAGCCCTGAGCTCCTGCCACTTCCTACTTGGCTCCTAGGTCTTATCTGGGGTTCTCAAACAGGACAGCCCCAGCTCCTGCCACTGTCACACCCCACAGCTCCCCCAGGCTGGATCCGTGGGACAGCTCAGCACCAGCTGGGACCAATCCACAGCAGCAGAGCCCTGTGGAAAAGAAGGTTCAGGCACCTCACAAGGGCTTAATTCCACCCCTGAGGAATGAAGAGCAGTAGGTCCATCCATCACAGCTCCTCAGGGTGGGAGACAGGCTCACAAAGGAATCATGGAATAATTACAGCTGGAAAAATATCTCCAAGGACCATTGAGTCCAGTCTTCACCAAAGTGAGTTCCTGGAGCTGGAAAGCCTCCGTAGAAGTTTCTGCTCTGCCACTGTCACCCCAAGAAGAATGTTGGGCACCTGGTTAGCTTCCCCTGGTCTACAATTTCCCATGTACTTGTCAGGAACAGCAGATTTTAGACTTGTGGAATTCTGGAATGGTTTGGGTTGGAACAGACCTTAAAGACTAACTAATCCCATTCCCTGTCATGGGCAGGGACACCTTCCACCAAACCAGGTTGTTCCAAGCCCTGTCCAACCTGGCCTTGGACACTTCCAGGGACGGGGCAGCCATGGAACAACCTGTGCCAGCGCCTCACCACTCTCACAGCCAAAGATTTCCCCAAGCTGATCCAGAAGATGAATGCAGAGGTGAAGAAAAGGCACAGAGACAGCGCAGACAGCTCAGAGAACCCAACATGAGGCATCTTCCCCTTGCCCACACCTCCTTCTGGCTGAGCTGATAAACGAGTTACCAGCAGCTGATAAGCACAAATCAATTCTGTTTGATCAGGATCCCCTTCCCACAGGGAACAGCCCTATGGGAATACCCAGCTCTGCAGTCCCTTCACTGCAGCCAAGGAAAGCCAGCAACAGGCACACAGGAGGAGGCTCCCAGCACTGACATTCTCCCCCAGCCTCATCCCCCTGGAGCTGCCCATCCCCACTCCTGCCTGGCCCAGGAAGCCACCAGAGATGCAGCTTCTGTTCCCACAACTGTGGGTCCAGACACAGCCTGTGCCTGCTCCCAGCTCCCAGCCCCCAGCCCAGCTGACTCTGCTGCCCTCTGCCTCTTTCCTCAAGAGCCACCTCTGCTCTTTTCCACATCAGTTTTTAAAGAGCAGAGCAGTGCTCACGGTGTTCCTGTGTGTCAGCTGGTGCTTTGGGACAGGAGGGTGCACTGGGGCTGGAGAGGAAGATGTTCACCCTTTGATAAACCAGGTGAGGCTCCTTCTACCAATGGCTTCAGCCCTGGAAAGAAAAACTCCTGCTTTGCTCTGCACAAGGCAGTGATACAACACCCCCAGGGCACCTCTCACCTCCTGCCGCTGTCCCCAAGGCAGCGCTGGTGGGACAGCAGTTACCAGCCATGACCACAGCTCAGGTTGCCATCTCCAGGCACAAGTTGCCCAGAGCAGCTGTGGCTGTCTCTGCATCCCTGGAAGTGTCCAAGGCCAGGCTGGATGGGTCTTGGAGCACCCTGGGATAGTGGAAGGTGTCCCTGCCCATGGCAAGGGTTTGGAACAGGATGAGATTTACAGTCCCTTCCAACCCAAACCATTCCATGGTTCTGTGGATTCTAAGCAGGTTCTAAGAGTCTAAGGGAGAGCATTGAGAAGAATCCATCCAATCCCTTCTGCTGCTGTCTGAGAGCCTCAAGTCCAGGTTGACCTCGGCATTGCCACACCACTGCCCACGTGCCATCAGACACCTGCCTCACCTCCTTGTCCTTCAGCCCCAGGAGCAGCACCTCCTCCATGAGCGTGAGGCGGATGTCTTTGGAGTCATCAGGATCGTCCTCATTCAGGTCCCTGTCCGCAGCTGCATCCTCCTCGCTCTCCGGCTTCTTGTCCGAGTTCCTGCCCTCCACCCGCCGGCCCCGGTGCGTGAGGGTCGTCATCTCCGGCTGCAGCTGGGCACAGGAGAGCCCACGTTTGCTAAACACGATGGACAGTGACAGTGCTGAGCCCCCAGACCCAAACCCACTCCCCAAGACCAAGGGACGCTCGCCCCTTCTACCCCAGGATTTGCAGCTACCCCTTTCCACGGCGGTGTCGCAGGCGGTGACAGGGAGCGGCCGTCACCCCTCGACCCGCTGGGACGGTGGCAGCCCCAGGTTCTGGAGGGAGCCCCGAGGCGCAGAGGAGCCCCCGAGCCCCTGAGGCCGCACGGGCGGGTCCGGCACCCTGAGGGGACGCGAGGCGCCGGCAGCGTCCCGGGACGGCCCCATCCCACCGCCCGCGACCCCCACCTGCCGACCCCGGCCCGGCTCTGCCTCACCCCCCGGGCTCTGTCCCACCCCTCCGGGCCCGGTTCTACCTCTCCCCCCGGGCTCTGTCCCACCTCTCCCGGCCCGGCTCTGCCTCACCCCCCCGGCTCTGTCCCACCTCTCCCGGCCCGGCTCTGCCTCACACCCCGGGTTCTCTCCCACCCCTCCGGGCCCGGCTCTGCCTCACCCCCC
>WBMY01009333.1:0-42712 GCA_013397315.1 Donacobius atricapilla
AAAAATCCCGTCTCCCTGCACAGGGTCAAACGTTTGGCTGTTGCAAGCAGCTCTCAAAAATCTGAGGCTGTGGTTTTGTTCAGGACTCCACGTTATCCCCCTTGGCTTCGAGCATAAAATCAGGTGAGAGCCAGAGACAGCTCATAAAAGCGAAGTCACATATGATAAGGAGAGTATAGATATCATAACCTGCTTGCGGAGGAGAAGGGAACAAGGTTATGATCATTGTCTGAGGAGATCTGTTCAAACAATGTAATAGAAAGCTGCCCCCTTTAAACAAACATTAAACTTTTGCTAGAGGGTTACAATTTACAGTTCCAGCATGATCTTTTGAGGTGCTGTGCATACATTTAATATAAAGATGTCTATACAGTTTCCCAAATGCAAGGCATATCCTGCGCCCCAAGCTCTGCATCTACTTTTTTAATCAATAGCTCATAAGTATTCATTGAAAGATAGTCTGGTATTCTAACCACTAAACTTACGAGAGAATAGCTACAACCATATTAAAATCAACATTTACTTTTGAGTCTTTTTTTGAAAATGACAAAACATTGTGACTCTTAAAGGAATTTTAATTTATTACGAGAGAGTGGGATATATGTCATATACGCTGCTACCAATTTTTCCACATAATTAACCCAGTGAAATCTGTTAAGAAAGCAAAGCAAAACTGTGATTTAACAGTCAGGTCCACCACATGAATATGCAAAGGAGACAAGGGAAACTTTACCTCCTCTGCAAAGATCTGCCCAGCCCGACCCTCACCCACAGCCTGTTTCTCCTGCAGCCAGCCCCTGCCACCACCCTCATTTTCTGTTGATTATCCCAGGATGAAGCTTAGCTGGTCACCTAGATTTGCAAAGGAAAATATTCTGTAAAAGGTGAAAGCTCTTCTGCGTGTGGAAACATTTTGATTGCTATTAAAGAAATGACTACTCAAAGCCTAGATATAATTAAAAGATTGGGCGTATTTTTATATAAACTGACTGGTCTACATGCCTGAAAACATGTCATCTTCACTGTGATTTATTTTGCAGTTAAAATAATGCACGACTTTTTCTTGAGAGTGATCTCTATTTAATTTATTGCCTGAAAAACAGGTTAATTTCCTTCAAATTTTTAATAACATATTGTACAAGCCCAAAGAAAAAAAAAAGAGCGAAATAACTGACATGTTGCATCCAGACCTGGATACCAAGTTCTGAAAACTTGGACAGACTTAGATGATCATGCAATATTATAGTCAATAATTCACAACTCATGCATATCTCCCAATGCAAAAGTTATTACCATGCCTATTTTTTAATAAAAAGATATGAAAGTAAATGGAGATGGAAGACCAATATGGTTAAAGGAATGATGGGAATTGACTGATCCTTCCTTGGCAGTGTTGGCTGGAGAAGAAAAGTGTCATCTACCCCAGTTGAAACCCTCAAGCCTAATATCCCACTACTTTCAGATTTTTCCCCACTGTTAAAAAATTGTCTCAGTACTCTGTTCAAAGCAAATCTCATCCACAAGATCTCATCCCCATTGTAGACTGATGTGTCCACAGTGAAGGGGCTGCATAAGGTCCCCAGGCAGCTCCCACTCCTAGAGGTGGGAACTGGTCCAGGAGAGCCCAGGAGCAAAGCCCAGAGGTCCATGTCCTACATTCTCAAGCTGCTCCTCCTCCCTTCCATTGTTATCTTTCTGCTGCCCACAACAGTTTTGGTTGCTGTGATGGAGTTTTTTCCACTTCTTCAGAATACTGTTACTACTAAAGGAGTCAGCTGTGTCCCCTGTAGCTTCAAGGGATCTCTGAAGGTGACATGTGTGTTCTACAGGGACACTCATTTGGCAGGACTGTATCACCAATTAGACCAGGAATTTTTCCCTCAGTTTTCTTAAATTTTCCATATCACTCTGTGTGCAGCTCACTGCAAAGGAGTGTCTTCATGCATTGGATATTCTCCATGTAGTTGCATTGTCCAAATGATTTTTCACTTGAATGATATATTTCCCCAAAGGAATGAAATAAAAATATATGGTGCCACAGTAAAAGACAGAGTCCAGGATTTTGCTGCATTGTCATGTATTATAACTGCATATCTGTATTCATCCCATGCAGTTTATTCTACGTCAGGTTTAAAAAAAAAGATGGAAAAAAGAAGGCAGGAAAAAATCATGCACATTAACCATTTTCCTGCTTCTTCCTCTTCCCTGCAAGTCTGAGGAGACTCAATACCATGGTAAACACTCAGACCAAGCCACTGTGTGGTGGCAAGTAGGGTTCTGGCGACTTAAAGAGCTGACTACGAGCTACGCTGGTCTATGTTTGGGCTCAGTGCGCCTTGTGACTGACATCTGCTTTATTTAACTACATACTCAAAATTTGGTTAAACTGAAGCAAGTCAAATCCTGATGTGCATTGTTGGTTCTGCCTTCGGTTTGCTTGTTTCTTTGCAGTTTGAACCAAATTAGCATGGAGTGATTATGTTTTATTAGACAGATTTCTGGAGTATATTTTGAGGGTTTTGCAGAAATCTTTTAAGTTTGAATGTGATGTTGACCACTAAATTCAGGCATTTTCACCAAGCACTACAGTTAGGTTGCTGGTTTGGTTCTGGATCTCATTCAAATGGGGCATGATTTGTAACAGATGACTCCATTATCCTGAATTTCAGCTGCAGATTTTAGAGCACCTACCCTGGGTCTCTAGGACCGAACTCAGGCTGAATCATGGCTTAAGAGTGACAAGCGTTCTCTAGTGGCTGAGGTGTGGCCATCAAATGCAGTAGTGTGTTTGCACAACATTGGCACTGAAGACGTGACCTCGTGACCAGTGTTTTCACACAACACGCTCTCTTTGGACTTCCTGCAGGGTTGGGTCTTCAGTCTTCTTGAGAACCTGTGAGACTCTTTGTTATAGATACACCAGAATTGCCAGGAAAGTGGTGGTCATCTACAAAATAATTGCAATGTTTCCATTCTTTTATTCTTTCCTTCTTTTTTTTAAAAGAAACAGAATCTCTAAAATTCTTTTCTTCAGATGAAAAACCTCTTACACCTGCAAAAACAGAGCTGTTTGTTCACAACCACTTCAAGTAAATATACACTAACCTGTTTTGTACTCTTTTAGTTTTGGGGGGAGGGTTTTATATATATCGCTCAGGAAGCCTAAAGACTGACATTTACCTACAAACAAATCCACCAGGAGTGTGCGACATTGCAAAACTCCCTTTGGGGTGCCTGGAGGAAGCGCTGCCAGGAGCACTGCCATTCCCAACCCCATCCTCTCCTCAGCTCCCTGCTTGAACCAGCTGCTGCCTGATGTGCCCCTTGCTTTGGGGGCTTTGCCTTGGGTGCTCAAAGCTGGACGCGGGGGCCTGACCTCGTGTGGGCCACAGAACAGTCATGGCAGGGGAACAGCTCAAGCCTGGCAGCACATGGGCAAGCATCTCCATCAGCACAGCCCTATGAGTCAGGTAGTCCAGCAGCAGCCTCTTCCCCTAATTGTTTGCCCTCTGTAATTAACTAAAGACAAACTGGCAAGTAAACCACGCGCTCCCAAGTTTTCAATGCATTCAGTATCCAGAGCTGGCAACCCTTCTCCCTTCTCCCTAATAAATACCATCCACAGGAGTTTGGTGCACAAGTTCTGTGTTTCAGGCTCAGCCCAGGCTGTGCCTGCAACACAGTTTCCAGCTGCTCAGCTCCAGCTTGTTCAAGGAGCAAAAAGAATTTATGAAGCTTCAGCAGCAGTTTATAAATAGTCACATGATAAACAGTGGGTTGTGCTGGGTACAAGAAAATTCAGCAGGGGCATCACCACGGAGAATATTATTGCTTATTAGGAGCTAAAAGGGGCCTGAGGAATGTTTCCCAGCATGGCAGCTTTCTGCAGATCAGTACCCTCCTGCATGGTGCATCTCCCTGCTGGGCTTCCCAGTGCCTGCGGTGGTGCCGGGGCTGGCATGGGATGTGGAGCAAGCAGGAAAACCCACACCCCACAGGCATGGGGTGTAAGTCCCTATGGCCACACAAGGAGCCTCAGTGTGCCTACCAAGCCTCACACAGCCAGTCACACCCTAGACCCAGAGGTTCACTCCAGCCTGGTTCACCTGAGGAGCAGGCAGGCCCACGCTGAGCTAATCCTGTGGGTGCTGGGAAGTTTCCTTCCTCCACAGCACCAACTGTGTGAAGGACACTGCATTTACACCACAAAATCTCTTTTTTTTTTTTTTNTTTTTTTTGCACAGGCCAGCAAACAGCCATCATCTGGTAACAATGAGAGCTGTCAGGACGGGGGAAGGGAGCCAGCCAAACTGCGAGCAAGGGCTTGAGAGCTGAAGGAAAAAAAGAAACACTCCTCATGAAAATTTTGCCCCGAAAAACCCAAACTTCATTAGCTGAAAATGAATGCTCAGTCTATTGAGATGTGCCCTGTGCCCAGAGAGCAGCATAGCAGGGATAGGTGACCTCTTTTCCCTGGAGAGGAGGGAGAGGTTGCTCTCTATCGATCCCACCCTTCCTCTATATATATTAGCTCCTATGGCCTGTGGAGGAAGCAGCCAGTAATGGAGTGAATCATTCACAATGAATAAATCATCTGACTAATTTAGCTTGTTTTTCTTCTCATGTCTCTTCCATGAATAGATTACCATTTCCCTAAAGTTATACATTATTATTACTATATAACTTGTCATTTGGGGATGTTCTTTTCTTTTTCTTCTACATTTTTATCTCCTACAAGTTAGCAAAAATCTGTTAGCTTGGTTATGACCAGACAGATGAGTTTCATGGGGCTGTTCCTAGTCCCACAATGGATGAGCTCAGCATGGCTGTTGCAGGTATTTGCAACAATAAACAGGGAAAAATTTCGTTTTGTAAACTGCTGAGTCCAAAGTTCAGTTTCTGCACACAGACATCCTTCAGGACAGAGTCTCCCAACACCTCTGTAACACAGCACAATTGGAAGAAAAATTACTTGCATTTAAACAAAACATTTCTAAATCAATTACTATCATATTCTGGTTAGCAACCATCTCAATGAACAGCATATGTGGGGTGGTATCACCTAGAGGATCACTTGGCTTTGTCTCTTGCTAAAATGGTGGCAAAAACAATGGAGAAAACTACAGTGTTGGATTCAAATGAGGTCTGCAGGATTCAGATGAGGTCTGTGGGATTTGGACTCCATAGTCAGCACTTGAATGGATTTGGAGAGCCTGGTGTGTGCTCCAGTTCCTGATGGCATAATGGAGTGTGCAGAAGGACAGAAGGCCATGGGGCTGAGGACTGTGATGGGAGGTCTGCGGAGGTCTTCTCTCTCTGTAAATGTCTTTTCCCCCAGCAGACCAAACCAGCAGAGCAAACCCCTGATGGCTTCATGCCTAAGTACATGCCCATATTTCTTCCTACTTGTGTGTGTGTACATTTATGTCTCTTTTGCTTGCTCTACGTGGGAGCACCTCACCCTTTTATGAAGACTTGATGTAAACAAAAGAACAAACCAGAAAACCAACTGGCAGCGAACAGTGCCGAGAATTAATGCGCCACCTGCAGCACAAAAATACCAGGCAACTCCCACACACCTCACACCCACCACATCAATGGGGAGGCTCGGTGGCAGCACCGTGCTCTGGCTGTTAGCAAGCACCAACACCCAGGTGCCAGGCAGAGAAAATTCCTGATTCCATAGAAAACAGGGAAAGCTCCCAACCGTGCACTGCAGGAGCTCTAGCTCCAGTGTTTCACGAGCAGTCTCTGCAAGAACTAAGAAAAGAAAGAGTCCAGTCATGCCAGATCTCAAGCTAAGCAGTACTGATGAGTGAAATTTTACACACAGGCTAATTGCAAACTGATGCAAGATACAATTGAGTGGTGTGATGCTTCTCTGTGTGACGAGATGCCCAAGGCTTGCCCACCCACCTCCTGCACAGCCCCTGCTCCCTGAACAAGTGCAGACCCTCCTAAAAGCTCTCTGTTTCCTCACCAGACTGGCCTCAGTCCAATCACTGTGAGGAATGGCTGCAAGAGTCAAACTGGCCAGAAGCTGGGCTCCTCCTGCCAAGTTCTGGGCAAGTGGCCCACAGCCAGGTCATAATCAAAAGTAGACATGATCCTTCCTTCTCTCTCCTCAAACTACCAATAAATTAAGTGTCCAGTGTAGTCACTTGACCAAGAGTTTAAATATGATTACAGCAAGGCCATGTAGTCTTCTGGGGAGTCCCTTTCTTCCAAACCCTCATCCAAGTCTGTAAACTGAGATGACAGCTGACATTTCCTATCTGAGTGCAAGTCAGAGCTCAAAGGTGAAACTTGGATGGAAGCAAAAGTGAATGTAGCTCTAAAGAAAGACAGAAGAGGAGATTAAAAGCTATGCTAATTTACACTACTAATTGCAGCAGCATCTTAGGTGAGGTAATGGAAACCACATGTAGCTGTGACACCGCCAACGTGACCAGCACTGCCCCAGCTGCAGAACAGATTCACCTCTGTGCACCTGAGTGTGTAAATGGAGATGTTTTGGGACAATAGCAAGGTGTTTTACCAGGGCTGAAATGAGGGGCCTTTCCCCCTAGATTATACCCTAGACTGAAGGGAAAAAGGAATTTCTCGTTCCAGAAGTGAATCATAAATACATGTGTGTCTGTGTGTATATATATATATACACATACATACATATACATACATACTTATGCAGTGAATCCCAAAAAATCTCTTTGGCTTTTTAGTTAGACATTTTCTTAATTTCCAACTATCTTGTGTAAATAAGTTTTTATGGTAAACTCAACAAATTCCAGAGGTCAAACCCCATTCCTGACTCAGTCCATTCTTACATCATTTGACCAAACTGTACACCTGGTTGCTCCTTCGTTCCTCCAGTTTCAATCACTTGCAATGTCCTGTTTTACCAGCCTATATCTTTTCCTGTTTAAATTTTGTTAAGGGTTTTTTTTCCTACCAAATTCATGCACGTTTAACTATTTTCCCCATTCCAGCTTAACTTTTTCCTCTGTTGTTTCTGGATAGCATCCTGTTACGGGAGGATAAATGACAAACACAGTGTGCAGGACCAGATGGGTGCCTTCGACACCAAGGGGATGGATGAGCCATGAACAAGCCACCACTGCAGCACAGCAGCAAGCCACAGGAATAGCCCAGCTACATGCTTTCATTCCTCAGGAAGTACTAGGTCTCCAAAAGCAGCTCAGCCTCCTAAGAAAGAATATTGAAGCTGAGCTCAGTGCTCCACGTGACTTACAGCTTGGTTCTCTGTTTTCTTAGAGCACCCTCAGAAAGCAAAAAGGAGGCAAAAGTCCTAAAGATTCTCAATTAATATATATCTTTGAGAGTTTTTTTCATGACACTTTAGTATTTTATTCTGGAGTATGCAGCTGCAAACTGCTACACAACTGCTTAGCCATGTCTAATTTGGTAGTACATTAGACAGACTTTCAGCCTAATACTCTTAAGTCTGTTGTAAATACTCAAACATTCCAGTCAACCAGACTGATAAAAACAATTTAACGGGGCTATTGGTAAGAGTGGTCTCAGATTTGCTAAAAATCATGTCTACATTCACGCATGCAAACCAGCACATTTTCACTTACCAGACTGATTGACTGGTGAAAAATCTTAATGTAAAGTAAAGCTACTGACACACACTGAGACTGTGAGGTTATTCCTGGCTGGGTCTTGTAGGTGCAAAGAGCATCTAAAAAGTCTGAAGACATTTTTAAGTGCTCTCAGAAGCTTTTCTTATGACATAATTGAAAAAAAAGGTCAGTCATGGTCACAGGATGAATGCTTCAAAGCATCATTGGTTTTGTAAGATAAAAGTAAAGTCATATTTTAGGGTGCTTTGTGGTAGAAATAAAGCGCGCTGTTATTTGGCATATGCTGGAATTTAGTGAAAGCCAAAGAAATACTTAAGACTGCAATCACTTTTTAAAAAGTTATATTGAAATGTTTAAGGTCCAGATAATCACAAGTTCTGAGACATTTGGGGTTAGGAGGGACTGTTGGTCTTTTCTCTGATTGTTCATAACACTTCCTATATTTTTTCCCTTTGTATATCCTTTTGGCAATAAAGAGAGAACTTTTGTCCTGCGTTGTATAGATGTATGTGATGTTTCTGGCAATAATTTTCTGGTGTAGGTGACATGAAATTATTAGAGGAAAAGATGATGAATTAATGACCTCCATGCAAGGAATACAAAATATCATAGAATAATTGCCAAAGATTCAGTCATGAGCATTATTCCCAAGTAATATCTACACATGCAGTTAAAATATAAATCATGGAGTTATTCACAATACCCTGTTCTTGCAAACACTTCTCAATATTAACACAACTCTGCCATTATCTTGCTTAGCAAAATTAGGACCATGGAATATATAGCTCATTACCCCTGGAAGCCATTCCTACCACCTCTAGCTAGATGTATTTTGAGAAAAACTAACTGATGTTGATCCCAGCACTGTTGTCTGTATTGGGTTTCTAACTTCTGCACTAGTGTGAAAACTTTATCAAGATGGCCAGAGTTACACACCTACAAAAGGAAATAAAATTTGCCAGTTTACTATTAACATATATTCAGAATGTACTGGATATTCAATACTCTGTACTAACCAGGTACCCATCTCAAAGTTGGCTGTAATATAATATGTCAGAAAATTGCTTTTTGAGTTCAGAGAAAGGACAGATTTCACTGCAAATGTCCAGAGATTCAATTTATGGTTTTGCATGACTAACTCAGACAAATTAAGGGATTGAAATATAGCTACTTTGGTAGCTATAAACTGGAAACAAACTGCAAGTGTGGCCAATGATACCATGAAATCTTCCTGGTGGCCAAAAGCCCTCTGTGGCTTGGGTCACCTCCAAACCCACTTTCACTAGCAGGCATTTCACTGGCTGTTCTACTGTTTATTTGCATCCATAAATCTCACCATGATGGTGAATGAACGCATGAGAGGAGTCATAGCTGCGCACTAAGAATTAGTTTAGTTTGAAACCTGGTCTTGCATGCAGGACAAAGACGAAGCTCTGCTTGTGAAATGGTCTAGAAGTTTCTGCATTTTTTCAGTCTCCATTTTGAACTGATGTTGTCCAACCTTAATACATACTGTTCTTATCAAAATAAATGCTGCTAAATATTAAACAGAGATTCATATTATCCTCAGTAATTCAGACATGATAGAGTAAAAAATGTTTGCCTAATAGAAATTATTAGCTGTACTTGGTGCACTCTCCCATATCCTGTTCTGTGTTTGTCTTCATTTCCATGTGTCCCAATGAAAGTTTTCAGCTTGTGGGATTCAAGTCCCACACCTTTTGCCTCTCCAAATCAGGTGGTCAGTACCAGATGGACTCCCATGGGACATCCTGAGGACCAGCACATTCTTTCCTCCCAGGTCAGCAAATATTCCTGGAGATCTGCATCTACAACTCCTCCTTCTGCTGTGGGCCAAGGCAGACTGGATATGACTGAGGGAGTTTATGCTTCAGCAGGTTCTCCTGTGCTGCCATACCCTACCAGACATAAACCACAGAGAGCAGCAGCCCAAGGAGCAGCCCTTGGCCAGACATCACTTACATAACTCCAACTACAGCGCAGCCACTTCAGCCATCACCTCTCTATGTGAGGTCATAAAAGTTCAGGTAACATGTCTGAGGGTTTTGTAAGGTGAGGTCTTTCTACTACTGAGTCTCCTGCTGAGTCTGAATATTTTTTATCCCAGCATGATTTCCTGAGGGCTTCATGTTTGAGATGGCTCCTGCTTTTATAAAGGTGAAGATGATATTCCCAGCTGACTCTAACCAAAATAATTCAACAGCAGATGTGAAGTATTCATCAGACTTTTACTTTCCCTCTAGCCATTGAACTTGATGGTGGTTTAACAGCAACCTCAGAGATCCCACCACAGGTTTCATCTTCCTTTTGCAAAGTACATCTTGGGGCAAATGAATAGGCTTAGGGAGGAGTGACTGCACACTGCCTCCATTGTGGCCCATTAATACAGAGCAGGACAATTTCTTTGATCTACTTCATCTTCTAACAACCAGATGTAGGCTCCAAAACAGTAAAAAAAATGAGCATCATCACATTTATTCACTTGGCCCTGCAGTATTGACTTTATGCAAATCTTTGAATTGCCCACAGGTCCTGAGTCTGGCAAAAGGTTCAGTTCTGGGAACAGACTTTCTCTGTTCTCACTTCACTCTTCATCATTTGTAATTATGTTTTTGTTGTCTGTAAATTTTGAAGACCCAAAATCTTTTTTTCCAGTTGACATGGGTGTTTTCTAGAACCTTTCTATGCTAGTTTTATATAATGATATGACCTATTCTAGTATCCACTTAGATATCTCCCAAGAAATTGTCCTAGACAATGAAATTAGTGACCCTAATTAGGCCATCTAGTTTGGAAGGCATTAGTGACATTGGAACGGGATGTTTCTTTCTGATTACATTAGTTAGACCAATTAGAAAGCAAAAGCAATGTGAAATCAAACTCTCTGCTGGTGGGAGGGAACCAAGAAGTGAGGGAGCAGCTCCATTTGCCTGATAACATTTCCATTGCTGGTCATGCTGGCACATTCTACTGCATGTGTCACGCACCAGCAGTGGTTCTACTCTGTAGAGAAACAGCTGTGATGGCTTTGGAGATGCTTAGTTGATAAAGTACTTTGGGGAATCTGTCAGTACATGGTTAAGTTCTGGTAATATCTCTTCCTTCAACTTGTTTGCTGCAAATGAACCAGTTGTTTTGTTTTTCCTTTCCATTGGCATTGCAAGATTAGATATACTGTACCTGGGCTGGCACCTTCCCCAGCGCATTATTTTGGATTTCTCAATAGCATTGTAATATTTTTGATGTTTCTGATAATGTTGTAATTTTGCTAGACACACAGGCTTCTCCTTCCACCCTATCACATATATGCACACACCCCCTCTTTTTCTGCATTTGTATTGCCTCTATGGCTTTTCATGCCAAGGAAAGCCAGCACACTCTCTGCAGCAATGCCATGGACTCCAGACAATCTCTTTAAATATGCTTCAACCATGGGCTCCTCTTTAAACCCTAACTTAGCCAAGCTTTTCCCTAATTTGAATAAACATGAACTACTTTGTTCTAAAACAGTTCCGTTTCCTTATTTGTGAACTGTTCTTAATGCCATCAGATTTGTCCAAACACGCAGTTACAAATTACTCCATCCTCCCTATTCACTATATACCCTCTTAGCCAAGGGATCTGTCCTGAACACATTTTTGGTGACTTCAGTCTGTACGGCACAGCACACATCCCCACGATGAACTGCTCACAGCACAGCCATCCCCTGGGCTCACGCCCCACCCAGCCCTGTGTGGCAAGGGATGGAGCTAGACAGGCATCCCTTCCTGCTGGCCCCAGGGAATGGTTCACCGGGAGGAGACAGGGACCCTCTGTGCTTCATTATCCGTGTGTCCAGCACAGGTGAATTTCCGCCTACAGCCTAAGAATGTGCAAAGGAAGAACAGAGCTTGGCAGGTTGTGACTTCCCAGCTGCTGCTTCCCACCTGCCCATGTCCTTGCTCACACCAGCCATGGCTGGACAAACCCAACAGCAGCACAGCTGCTGGTCACTGTCCAGTCACTCACAGTGGTCACTTCCTGGCCACTCACGGTGTCAGGCACAACTGCCCGTGTCTGGAGCATTGTGCCCAAACTGCCCAGAGGATCTGGGGAGGAGGAGTCAAGGTGTTCTGCACCCTTTTACCACTTTTCTATGCCAAATGCAACAAGCTGGCACATTCTTGATGACAAAACATCTGCTCAGACTGCATTCATGTAAATAAGGCTAAAAACACATTTTTCAGGTCACACTGTACACAAGGAAGTGAGAAAATAAATTCCGGGCTTTTTTTATTGTAAATACACCTAGAAGATAAAAGTCAGGCATCAGCTGCTTAAAGAGGCCAGAAGGACCTTACTACAAATTATTGTACTAGGAAAGCTCACAATTGCTTTTAAATTCTTAAACAACCTGGCATGGTTTATTTTGAGAACTGAAAGCTCCACTACCCAGAGATCACTCTTCTCCCTTCTTTAAGAGGATTTCTGAAAAAAAAAACCTTGCCAAAAGCAGCTGTCGGCTAATGTAACACACAGCACCACTGTAAGAATGGATCCATGAGCCCTGGCAAAACCTCAGTCCTTGTCAGGACCCATGAATGAAACTGTCCCAGGGAATCTGCAGAGCAAGGCTGCATATTTAGGAAGCTCAAAAGGGAGTCAAAACAAAACAGAGTGCAGCAGGAAAAGCAGCACAGACATGTCAAAGGGCTGCCCACATGGCTCAACCAGAGGCCAACCTAAAGACACTGCCACACAATTCCTTGTGAAGCTCACAAAGGAGCCAGATGCTCCTGTCAAAATTATACCTTCCACAAATCTACATGGGAAACCTGCCACCATCCTGCCTAAAAGGAGAAGAATTGATACCATTTTCTTGACTAAAATAGTATCTTTTCAGTGAATTAGCTGGAGAAAGAGCAAGAGCTGTTTGCTTTGGACAAGTATATTTCCAAGCATGTCATCCCCACAAAAGATCTTTCTTTCGCTCTACTTTCATGCGACCCTGAAAGCAAATATCTGATGGATATGATCTGGCCAGCTCCACATCTTCAAACAAGAACAGGGAGCTGGTGGTAAGTGGGATTCTTCCGTTGCTCTGAGATAATAGATATCAGGAAGAAAAAATGCAGTTCTTGTCTTGGCCGGCTTTGAGATGTACTTAACATTTCATTCACAACATGCTGCTTGTATCCACAAAGCTCGACAAGGCAGTGAATATCATTGGCCTGTTTCAGAGACAAGAGGAGAACGCCTTGCCCGAGGTCTCACCGCCTGTCACAGCAACAGGGGCACGGATGGTGAACCTGAATCTCAGCCACTGGGCCTCATCACCCCAGTCCTTCCCATGGTGTTTTAAACATTGATCAAAATTTAAGTTAGTAGAGGGCGTGCCTGAATCAGCTCATGGTCTCACAGCTTGTTCTGGTTCTCAGATTAATTGTTCTAATTAGCTACTCCACAGGCAAATATATATTGACTCTTTCCTCGTCTCAGACTTGGGGCCAAGCATGATTCAGAAAAACAGTCAGCCGTGGCTTCCTCCAAGGATTTGCCACACTTCTAAATTGTAAACATTGCAGCTCAACTCCCAGTTCAGAGCACAGGTAAGAAAACTCACCTAGTGTTACCAAGGGGCTTTCTTCTCCATATTTTTTTTTTTTTCATTTCAGAACAGGGACATCTTAACAAAGCTTCCAAAATCCCACACAGCACAGCATACAGAACTGCATTTCTGCAGCAACACTGAGTCTGTGCAAATCTGGGTATTAGAGGAGGAGGAGGCATTGCCGACCTTTCAGCCTCATCTTCTTGGAGATAGGAAGGCCAAATAAGCTCAAAACTGGCCTGGGTAGTTTGGTAGGACAAAAGATTTGGAATCAAAACTCGGTGTTGTGTACTCTAATCCACAACACGGGGGACTTTTGTCACAACTTCATCTCAACTCTTCTTTATATTTTTAATAAATTTTCGAGATGAAAACATTTAGTGTGGGGAAAACATAGCAGTTAGTAAGTGCTATATCTTCCACACGGAGTCTGCTTGGTACATGTATTCCCTATAGATCGGACTGTGTGGGCCATACACCTGCCCCATCTCTGTTAATAAAGTGAAGATAATTTAACAGGTAACTAATGCCTGAGTTATGTTCCCAGCTTTGCTACGTGTTCTAACAATTCCAGTCACTCAGTTGTGTTCATAACCTCTCCTGCTGCCACAGAGTTGCGCTTCCAGCAGCTTTTGCCCTTGGCAGAGCCTCTGATTATTCTCTATATGGAAAGGAGACATTAGCTGACAGGTCTGGAAATAACTACACAAAACATTCTATCTTGACAAAAATTATAAATGCTTGATGAAGAAACAGACATTTTTATGATAAACATAGATGATGCAAAGAGTTACAAAAAATGGAAAAGAGCAAAAACAAACTGTACATGTCAATTCATCATTACTGTTAATGTTGATCTGTTTTTTGTGGCTCCGTTGTATTCATGCTATGGTGCTTTCTTGTGGTGGCAAAAAAGATTCTGATATTTTAGAAGTTTAATAAATAAAAATTTTTGAACTTTAGTAGAAACATATTTGAGCAGTCACATATGATCTCAAATGGCCATTATCTTGGAAATTATGAGCACCTGAAAAAAAAGATTAACACCTACATTTAGAATGAAATTTAGGGGGGAAATCTCTTAAGTCTTTTTGTGCAGTATTTCCAAACTCGTAACCTTTAACAATTTCAAATGTGCCACTGGAGCTCTGGTGGACTAAAACTGCCCACTTTCAGTTGATCATTTAATTTTTTTTAAGTCTTTATTTTTAAAAGAGTGATGGAGAAATAGACTTGGAAAGCTAATGTGCACCAAAAATGGTGTATGGGTGTGTGTAAGAACAAAAAGATTTCCATCTAGTTTCATATGTGTTGGGAAGGACCTCTGTTAATTAAAAACAAATCCAGAAAATTACAGCTGAACTGAAAAGAGTCATGTAAATGCTTCTCAGTTCAAATTTGTTGATAATTAAAACACAACTGCAATTCAGTTAATCTTGTAAGGGAAGGACAGACAAATGATATAAGTGGTGAATGGTGAATAGACAGGTAGATAAACACCTAAAAATGAGAACATTATTCCCAGCAGTGGTAAATAGGAGCAGATTAGAATTCAAATATTTCTGCAGAAGCTAAGCCTGTCCCTGCCAAAAACATTTTGCTAATATTAACTCTGTACTGCCTAGCTATATTCTCTGAAATCCTACACAGTTTATTTGCTGGAATAAGCCACTTTTACAAGATGAACCTAAAGGCATCTGGGCAGAGGTGCACCAGTCTGTTAGTTTAACTTTTATCCACAGTTCCCATCCCTGCTACTTCTGTCTGATTTAGTGGTCGCAAATGATTTCTGCAGAGAAATCACTGACAAGGGGGCCTTCACTGATAATGCAAAGAGAGGATGTTATAGATGTTTTTTATTTGTATTTGCCTGCTTTTGTCCCACTCTTTATCTGCAGTAGCAGAGTGTGTGTGTATGTGCACTTGGATGTTTGCATGAGTGGCACTGTGTGTGTGACACACAACATTCCCAGGCTGGCTGGGAGCACAGCCAGTGACAGGCACAGCCCTGGCACCACTGTCCCTTCCCCAAATGGGGTACCGCTCTCTTCCTCTGCTGCCACACTCGTGAGGTACCTACATCCCACACAGTAACACAAGTTTATGGACACTGGCAGACTCCTTTGCACGTTGTGTATTAACTTAGCATTTTACTGATCATTTGGGAGAAGAATGAATGCTAATCATTAAGTTTTATATGAATGTTTCTACTGCATGAAGCATTATAGCACATGTGCCGAGTTAAGAGATGTTGCCTATGTAAATGAGAGATAATTCCGCATTAAAAAGATGTTTGCTGGAGCATCTTTATTCAGTTACGTTTCAGCTGATCTGAAGAACTCCTATCAGCACTAACACAGAGGGGTAAGGCTTAGGAATGTAAGTGCAGATAATAGTTCGCTAGGCCAGGATACTATTTCTCTGCCATGGATTTCAAAAGGACTTACTGTACATACTGGTTCTGGCATTTGAAACTCCAGGCTTAGCTGGGGGATGGGGAGAGACAGAGGAAAAAGAGGATTTGATATGAACAAAACATTTTTTGTAAAAGGCAGATTCCTTTTTGTTTCCATGTGCCATACTGTCAACATTTTTTGAGTCTTTACTGATGCTCTCACAGAAGAAAATTGACTCTTGAAAAATGCACCATTACAACTTAATATATCCAGTATGTAATTTGTACTTAGCAGACAGATATTTAGGACCATTTGCCTCAGCCATGAGACTTTCAGCTGCACAGTGGGAGGTAGTGCTTCAATGAAACCTTTGTTTTTAATCTTCTGATACAGTCACTAAGGCAGTTGGCTGGCTTTAAAATTACATCAGTCTTCTTTTTTAATCTAGGGTTTGCAAGCAGTAGTTAGTTTGGGGCATCCACCAAGGCATATCATTTCACAGGCAGAACTACCAGCCTTTTTTTCCTCTCTTGGGTAGGATGCACCAAAACTGGTGTCAAAAAAAGAGGAAGGAAAATGAACAAGAAAGTTGCCCAGGAAGCACGGGTATTCCCAGGGATGCCGCCCCAGACGGTGTGCACAGTGCAGCGCAGTTCAGTCACGTTTACTTTGTTTCCTCCTCTTCCTAAAATTAGATTACATTTCCCCGAGCGAGCACAATGATGCCGAAGCTGGACAACCCAGAGCCTGAATCACTTCAAAGCAACTCCCGTTTTCAGCGAAAGTCACCCGCCTGCTGCAGCCCCGCGGAAAGCACATTGCTCTGCATATCAAGTTGGGTGGCAGTGGGTCCATAATATAAAACTGTTGCCTTGTGTTCCTCTAAGCTCTGCCCTCCTCAAAAAAAAAAAAAAAAAAAAAAAAAGCACCCTCATAATTCAGGCAACAGCTGGAAAGCTTAGCTTAATGGTCTGTGCTCAAATGTGGAAGGTCACAGGGTGCTGATCTAAGGAGCAGAGAAGTCTTGCTCAGCCGACTGTTGACACTTAGTAAACGGAGGAGGAGGGGACTGTGTGTGCATCTGAGAAAGCCATACCCTGGCCGGCGAAGAATAGGAAGCAACTTCTATTCAAGATTTGCAGGGGTCCTGGACCCAGTAGGGAAAAGCAACAAGGCCCTTCACTGCCTCTAAGTTACCTTGTATTATAACAGGATTAAAGTACGTTTAGCTTCTCTATTAGCATACTTTAGCCCCATTTAGGCTTACTTGATGTTTCCGATGGCCTTTGATCAGCCTTGCATGGTGCTGGTCAGCTTCAGGACACAGCAGTCAAAAAGCGAGACTGTGAAATTATCCTGATGTTGAATCTCACAGGAGATATTTCTGGCTGTTTTCATTCACTCACCCCCAATATTCGAGTTTCTTTCTTTCGCTCTCTCTCTCTCCCCCCCTCCTCTCCTCGCTCAAGAAAATAATTTACTCATTGTTAAAAAAACAGGGGGGGAGTTGAAGAAAGAAAGAGAGATATTAAAAGAAAAAGGTAGCTTAGTGACCAGTAATAATTAGCTCGTTGTTTAAAATCACTGCTGGCTTGTGTGCCAGTGCTGAAGCATCTATGAAAAATACTATAATTTCTACAGTGTCTGGCTTTTTATTGCTTACATTTGCATATAAATTAAATCCATATTGTAGCTTTAAGGCAAGCTAGGCTTAGAATACCGTACAGCTCAAGGTCCTATTGTTTTACATCTACTTTCTATACTGTGGTTAAATGAAAAGGGAGGAGAAAGTAAAGGAGGTAGAAAGTCAGCTTTGTCATATTTTTAATTGCTTCTCTGCCAATTATGGACAAATTAATATTTAAACTTTGTCGTGCTTTGAGAAAAATTGTTTACGGAATCCACCTCTTGGTGTTCAGTGCCCCCTGTGCCTACAGCAATATCTATATTGCAATCTTTCATTGAAGAAAATTAAAAATAATTAAAGATAAATACTGTTCTCTTTTAAAATATTTTATGGAAACAAAGGCTGTTAATTGAACCATAAATATTTCAAATATAGGCATGATCCTCATTCCCAACAGCAGCCTGAAAAGCCATTATCAGACAGCATTTTTTCACCTGATACTGTTTTTGTGCACGCAAAGATCTTGTATCATTTACTTCACTCGATCTTATTTTTGTCTTCCTCCTCTGCTTCACGCTGCCATCTCTGCTTGACCGACTTAGGTTGGCCGCTCTGAGTCCCCGTTTCAGCACGGCTCAGAAATCCACAGGCTGCTAACGCTAACATATCAGGGCAGAGCCTGGGAAGACAAGAGACATTTGCAAAGATGAGTAACAAGAAGCAAATGGCGCCTCAGAGTCTCCCTTTATAAATTCTTTAATGAGATACAGTGCATTTTTTTTTTCATTCTTTTCTTGGGCTAATGCCTAGTCTGTACCAACCACTGGGCCACATTTTTCGGAAACATCTAAATCAAAAGTCAGAAGATTACACAGGGACATAAGAAAATCTTAAGATGGCAGGAGGCCAGGAAGCCCAGCTAGGTCTATCCTTTCCTTCGGTTAACAGTTGTTCTCCATAATATACTGTTTTTCTCCCCCTCTTTCTCCATATGCTTCTTGCTGTATTTGAAATCTGGTCAGATTGGTTGCATCTAGAGCAGCATCTGGTAGCTTATAATATATACCCTCTGGAAAAAAAAAATGTATTACATTTGTATAGTGCAAGACCTCACTGGAGCCGTGTCCCTCGTCCTCATATTTGACATTAGCTCTAATAACTGCAGCACTGCTCCTGCGGTTCCCCCCAGAGCCCTTCGCAGCTCCACCAGGTCCCCTCTTAATCTTTTCTCTTTGCAAGGGACACAGACCTAGTTTCACTCAGCATTTTGGAGTCCCCAGTCTCGAAGTCATTATGGGACTTTGTTGTACTATTTCCATTTCTGCAATATCCCTTCTGTAATTAGGTAATCAAGACTGTGCATCTTTCCCATGTGGCCTTTTGAGATCGATTTTATTTATCAGTTTATTTATCTCCTATTACACATTTTAAAAATTCTGGTTGCAGTACCATCAGCTGGGCACATTGCTAGTCTTCACAGCTGTCTGCTTGCCATCGTAATTTCCTTTTTCCTCTTGCCCATCACTCATTTGCTTCTTCTGTCTGAATTTTGCAGCTGTTCATATTAATAAAGGATGTTACAAGTGCTTGAATGCATGGTGAATTTCATGAATAGTCTCCTATAGACACCAACAGCAGCATGGCAAAGACTGACATGTGGGTGAAGGGGTTGCTGGGACTGGTTTAATGTGAGTGCTTCTGAATAGGGATAGTCCCTGGTTATGGGGTTAGATGACACCTCATCCAGAGAAGTCCTGCCCCTGTTTTTGGATGTCAGCAAAACCAGGCTGGAGATGCAACATGCTGCTGTACAGCTGATTTCACATAGACAGGGGTTGCCAAGATTATATTAATGCCATAAAGATCCTTCCCAAGGCAGTTGACTATAGCCTGGACTGTGGTGCAGCAGTAAAAGTCTCACTTCTTGTTTCCACTACAGTAAAATTATTGCTTTTGACTTATAAATACCTATCTGTACATCCAGGTCTTTCCTATCAACTATAAAAGAACACTCTTAAACCCTTTCCTTCATTACTCCTTGGAGCAATACAACTGGTAGCTGATAAAAGGTTCTATTTGTTTCCACACCTCTTATAATCTTATATCTACCCTCATCTTTCATTTTTCTGTAGACTCTGCCCATTTCTGGGGGACCCTTTCTACTCTAGAGATTAGAGTCAAGCTCAGGCTCTAGTCTGGTAACAGAATTCCTCTCTGTGCCTTTCCTTCCTGCTCAAGACTGTCACTGTAAAAACCACCAAATTCTGGCCCACACGTGGCTGCATGGTTCCTGGGAGTGCCTGTGGAGGTGACACTGCTGCACCAGGTCATTCTGGGCCACCCACAGCCCTCCTGGCACTCACCAGGCCATGGCACATAGCCTTGGGACAAAGGGAGATTGAAAATCTACAGGGGTCCTTCTTCTGCAGGCCCTGATGCGTTTTACTGATGAGACACAAAAACCTGGGGATCAGTAACAGAATACTACTGTGTATTGATGTCCTTTTTAAATGTTATAAATTTAAGCCTTTCTCTCCCTGTTTCCAAAGTGAGAGAGTGAATAAGAGAAGGAGTCTTGGCAACACCAACAAAAGCTTCAACCATAACCAGACACAGTTCTGAGGCTTAAAAAATTTTGATTTCTTGTTTGTTTTTATCATCACTCTTTTGGTGTTTCATGCTCTTTCTCATGGTAAGCTGAGTAAGAGCGCAGGTGCACCATATACTGCAATACCCTTGAAGGAAGATCCACTCAAAAATGCCTACTCTTGTGAAACTTTCAGTCTTCACTTTTTGACCCATGAGATTTAAACAACTGCATTTTATAAGGACAAAATAAATTGAGTCCAGACTTCACAGCATTTTATATCCCCCCGCGAGTGGCTTCAGTGTTTGTTAGTTCTTCAAATTTTAGCTTTCTGTGTGTTACAAACCCCATCTTCTGGCAGTTTATCAGGTGCCTCCTGTATTGCTTTCAAAATAGATATTAAATACTGCTCTCTCACCTTGTAGCTGCAGTCATCTCCAAATGTACTGAACAGTTTTTCTGCTTTCCAGCCGTCAAAGATTATACAGTGAGAATAAATTACTCAGCTGGGTGCGTTGTTTGTAGGCAAAGCCAGGCAGTGACAGTATCAGTAGTCCCTGTGTTTAAAAGCATGTAAAACACTTTCTCTTTTTCTGTGCTTTACATTGTGGCTCAGATAGATTCCTGCACAAACAAGGATGCTGCTAAAGATATCCTGAGGTATCGCAGCCGTCAGCCCATTTCTTCACCCTTCGTGCTGTGGATGAAATCCCTGGCATGGGAGCAGTAGTCTTGTAGGGGTGGGGTGCTCCAGAGGATGTGGGGGACACCTGGCTGCCACCCTAGGCTGAGAAACTGTTCCCATTTCATTCCCCTGAGCTCTTTTTTTAGTGGTATTTCACCAATCATGACTACTTAGATTCTTTTTTCTTCTTTTTCTTTTCCAAAGAAAACTATCATGCTTGCTAAGTATCAATTAATGTTTCCAGCATCAAACAGATTTCTGAGATTTCCTTTTATTTCTTATTTATTTTTATTTTTCTTTTTGTAATTTCTTGCCACAAGACCCACACTGCCCACTGCAGCAGTGTATAGCACTGCTGTCCTTCAATGTCAACATCATATTTCCTCTGAATTGCTGAAGTTCACAAGACTATTCACAAACTTAGCTCCAAACTAGAAACCAGGCTGGAGGTTCTTTTATCTTTCCTTTCCAAAATGCAGGCTTCCTAGGATGTTTCCAAACAAATGCTCCCAAACAGTGAATTTTGACCTAAAGTTGAGAACAATTTCATCGGGAGTTGAATTTTGGCTGGGACAGAAGCAGCACAGTTCTACATTATAGTTCACAAGTACTACATTAGTTTGTTGAGGACCAAAAACTGTATCTGAATTAATGTGACAGGTCACAAAATATCTCAGATATCTTTAACCATCAAAATTTTAGGCTCCAGCTCTGCAAGAGTTTTTCAATAGATAATAGAAAGGCACATCCAAAGGAATTCACATCTTCTTCATCCTCAGAGGATGAAGCACCTTTTTTGAAACACTGATTTCTATCCTTTGGTAACACAAGGAGCTCAGAAGACAAGTTTAGGTATATTCATATCTTTTAGCTACAGCAAATATCTTGCTATGGACCACTCACAAATCATCCATAATTCAAATACATTTCCAGAAACAATTTGTCTAACCATTTTGACAGAATGAATTTGAAGGGGGAAAAAAATCTGCTTGCAGGCAAACTGCAAGCATAAAAGATGACTACATTCCTTTAATTAAAAAATCAGTGTAAATAGTACTCTTGTTGATATTAAGTACCTTTGTGAAGCAGAAGTAGCTTAAATCAAAACTTACATATAATAAATACAGGGACAGGTTTCTCACTGTGCATATGATGCCTTCATTATCTCTAAATGTAAAACTGATTATTCATCTTTGAGTAGTAAGCGTAGGAGAACCGTTGTTTACTTTTTATTTTAATGCATCCTAAAAGTCTAGAAACAGGATTTTTCTTCTGCTGCTTTGTTTTACTTTCTATTTCATGAGTCCTTTGGATATTTTTGATTCTGCCCAATACCTGAGATAACCTCCCAGGGTAGGAGTGTGGGAGATGTTGCATGTTCATTTACTCTTTTTCTGTCCTGTAATGGCTGTGATACTCCATTGCTTTATCATCTGCAGCAGATCAGGAGGAGAACAGAATGTCATGACTGACATGAGGTGCTACACTTTCCCTGACAGGTCAGGCATAGCAATAAGGAAACTCCTTCTTTTAAAATAAAGTTTCCTATTTGGAAGTGTTCCCTACATTTCTTGAGGACACAAACAGTTTTTCCATGTCTCTCATGTCAGCACTGATCAGTGGTAGCTCAGCTTCTTGGAGAAGGATCAGAACAATTTCAGGGAGAATGACAGTATGCATGGATGGTTTGCCCTTTTTTAGTCCTTTCCTTTTCAGCTCAGCCTAAGCAGAAACGAAGTATTGCACTGCTGTCATGTAAATGCCTTGACTTATCTTAAATTTAGAGCAAACGGATCCATGAAAGGTTTGTGGCTTCAACATTCAGTATCAGCTTGTTCTCATTCATATGGATACTGGAGATGTGAGGAGAGAAATCCCTTGAAATAAAGACTGTTCCAAGTGGTGTCTCAAAAACAGATGCTGCCATTTTTATTAGCAAAGTAAAGGAGAAAAGGCAGTAAAAATATAAGTTTAGAAAAGCCACTCAGCTCATCCAACACTATTGAGAATCCACTAAGAGTGGTCTAAGCTTAAAATATAGATCTGAGTTTAAGATATTTTGAAATCTTACATGGCAGAACAAATTCTCTTTCTCACACTAGTGGCTGTCTCTGTCTGTCTGTCAGCTCAGAGTTCAATCACATATTCACAATAAAGTATGGGTCAAGTCCTCAAATGTCTGTGTCTTATAGTCTTATTCCTGGCTGACAAGTGCTACATCTAAATCAGTGTATGGCAGTAAGTTATAGCCTGAAAGCAGGCTGGAGTGGTAAGATCAGTCCAGATGATAAGCGCTTCTTGCTCCCCCACAACCTTCCACCTCACTCAGGCCACTGTTACTCAAAGATACAACTTCCAGCACCACTTATCTAATTGTAATTCTGCAAATGAAAGCACAGCTCAATAGTAATACTGTAAGGGACTTACTTGGGCAAGTTGCTATCATCTGGCCTGAGTCAAAAGATTACACACCAGTAATAGAAATTTATTCAGAGCAGAGATATCCTGGCATAATAAGACCATCTTGCTTCATGTAATTATAATTCATGCATCCAGAGACAGCTGTCCATCAGATATATTGTATTAGCTAGCTTTGATTTCTATAATGAGTTTTATTAGTATATTTATGAGGAAGAACAGTGGCATATAAAGAAGTTATGAATAAGTTATTATGTGTGCACAACCAACATTTGGGATTCTCCTAAGTCTTGCAGAGAAGCTAAAGTCTGAATGGATTTGACTCCCAAAACATGGTTCATGAAGACCTATTTCATAATATATGGCATCAACTCTACCCATTGTTTTCGTTCACAGCCATGAAATCATGGCAAAATCATTCCATTATGCAAATAAGAAATCTAAAGGGGTCTGAAAAAAACCAAAATTATAAACAAGAATGTCAGGTTTTAATTCATCTTTAATATTAAACTGATGTGATATAAAAGGAACTCTTTTTGAATATGAGAACTGTTGGCCCTGGTTTCCCACATGCGGGAGCATTCAGGCTGAACTAGATGAGATACATTGAATTTAGAGAGTTTCAAGGGATGACTGTTGATTCATCCAGCAAAAATGGTGGAAAAGGATGGAAATGTGGGACCAAAGTGAAAGTCACTGTTTATGGAGATGAAGAGAAAGTATCAACAGGAAGTGAGGCAATGACATGATGCAGAGCAAGTAAAAAGGGACCAAGCACTGTCTCAGCAGCTCTGAAGACACATACCAATGGAGACAATGTTCTCTAAGTCCAACACATAAACACAGAATCATTACAAAATCTATTAGATAGATAACTACAGCTAACAGGTTTGAAGCCTGACGTGAGACAGCCGATTTTGAAAATGTTTTTCCTGTAACAGGACAGGCTCAGGACTATACGTGCTGATACCTGTAACCCTCTACCTGTTCCTCCTCAAGGGTTTCACAGTGCTGCCTTCTGCAGAGATAAATTGTCCACCCCCTTGTCCCCCAGGTCCTCAGGCCATACCCCCACCATCCTTGTCACACTGGTAGATCTGGGAGACTTCAGACAACTGAAGACAGATGTTGCAAGATCTAGGGGAATATTAACTTCCATGCCAGCACTTCCTGGCAAAGAAAGTCCTGTTACCCAACTGTACCTCATCAAAGCAGTTTGACCAAATCCCTAATGTTTCCTCAGCTACCAGACAGAAGACAAGGCCTCTAGTGAAGGCTGGACCACACACTACCAAACTTCAGCTTTTCCAATTGCACGGCCAAGAGCCAGTGCAATACTTTCTGCATGAAATGTTATTGGCTAGGCCAGCACATCACACATTCTTCACAAACTCTGGAGAGATAAAAAGATTGATCCTCATAAAAATTCTCTTTCTAAGGGGAAAAAATATACAGGCAATCAAGGAAAGGTGTGATGAATGCACGGATGCTTGCCGTGCACAAGTAACAAGAACAGATGGGTACTTCAAAAGCCCAAAAGCTGTTCTGTGTCCCCTAAATAGTCTCCCCTAAGCAAGAAAAGAGACCAGGTAAAAGTCTTCTTTTGAACTGCAAAATTAGCCAACTTCCCCTGGGCTAACCCACACTGACAAGTCCATCTACCGCTCTTCTACCTGTGTCTGTGTATCCAGCACCATATTCTGCTGCCATGAGCTGATCACATTCACTGTGGTGATAGCTGAGGGTGACATGTCCAGTCATGTTTAGATCTTAGAACCGATTTCTGCCTTGCTGGCCAAAAATGCCATATAGACTGAAGAGGAGTTCAGCATGCAAGAGCAGCCCTGTGTCACCACTACAGTTCAGGTTAGCCTGTCAGTGTCAGGGAGAAACGAAGCAGAGTCAAAAGCTATCCAATTATTTTGCTACAACCATCTCCAAAGTCTTCCTTAAAGCTGAGACTTTTCAAGGAGGAAGGAAAAGTTGGTTAGAAAGACTTTAACAACTGCTTCTTTCAAAGAAAATCTTAAGTTTCTGGCAAGCATTGGCTCCTGCATGATACCCCACAGAGCTCAGAGGAGTCTAGTGTCCCAAGTATTGCCTGACCTTCTGCAGGACCTGCGGTCTAAAACGGCAGCATAGATTGCATTTGATCTTCAAGAACTTATTCCACTTCCAGAAAAAAAGTAAAAGCCAGTGTGATGCTAATGATCCTGTCAGGACAGTAATTGGAAAAATCCCCACAGTAAGAGTAGCTCAACTGTCACAGTTTGTGAAGAGCCTTGATGAGCCAGGTTGTTTACTGCTCACAACCCTTGTGCTACTCACAACTCGGCTGACACTCTGCTGAAGGGCACGGCAGCCCTTCTTGGCCTCGTTCCTAAGCACAATGTATTGTTTCCAGAGCCCTTTGTGCTACTATCACTCCAATTAGGAGCTAGAGTGCCTTCACAAATGTTCTGTCCTCCCACTTTGTCAGACAGAGATGATCTGAATACCACAAAAAGTTTTGAGAAGGGGAAAATCACAGACGAGGGCATTTAGGGATCATAATAGCAATGAGTGGCAAGAAGAGATGATTACAGAACTTCATAAATTTTAATCAAAATATCAAAAGAGGGTCCTTTCAGTGCAAAGATATCCTTCTCCTAATGGGACAACAAACTAAAAGAGTAGCTTTATAATATCCTTTGATGCCCTAGGATAGCAGGACCCCCGGAGTTGACTGTTGTGTCCCACAATAGTTCATTAGTATTGAAATTCCTAATTCCCTTTATTGGATCTGAGTTTTGGCTTCTAAGGTCTGACCCCTGAAGAGCCAGAAACTTCAGACTGCTTTTTGCTACACACTTCCTCACTTTGGGCATGTAACTCCACTCATTTACAAATACCACGTGCCTTCACCACAGTGAAGAGAAAAGAATGACCGGTTATCTTTTAGCAAGATACTCTTAGTATCACTCAGGCAAAAACCTCTTCCACCAAATCATCCCTCACATTGCATTTCTCTTGTAACTGTGGGAAAATATGTCTATATTAGAGCTGAAAATTAAAGACAGGAGGATGGAATTTACGTCTTCTCCTTCTGGCCATGCCTTTGACTCAAAATTTTGTGACATATTGTTCAAGTACCTGCCTAGAAACAAGTATCAGCGCAAGCTCACCAGTCCAACCAGCCACTCAGTCCTTGCATGCTATTTACTTTTGCCTCACATTTCTCAATCCACCATCTCATGGAAACTCACAAAGAAAGCCACTGAATTTTAAAAAGTTGAAAAAGCTATTAATTTACCTTCCTCTTTTTTTTTTTTTACACACAAGCCCTCAATCCCCTGACAAAGAAAGAATAAGGAACCCTACCTATATGTCCCTAAAACCAGGACAATGTAGTGCACTTGGAAGAGAAGATGAGCAAGGGAAGAGTTAACTGGGTTTATAATTGTTTCCAGAGAGCAATTATTCAGTCCCTAAAAATGCTCATAGAAGAAGAAAATGGAAAATGAACATGGTCCCAACAGACAAATGATTAATATTTAGGGAAGGACTATAGCAGGGTTTGATCCAAAAGAAATGGAAAGGAGCATTTTAATGAGATTGGTATTCAGACTGTACAAACTCATAAGATTTCGGTTTTGCCATCTCATAAAAAAAATGAAGGATGTTTTGAAGGCAGGTTTCATGTTTGCATTCCCTTTCCCACCACCTGTGTCTGCGAGGAGGTGCCCACCAAGCATCAGCAGCCCTGGCAGCCTCGCGATACCAAAGCAGAAACACAACCTGGAGCAAGAGCCAGCCAAATAACTGGGAACCAAACATGCAGCTGATTAATGCTGCCAGAGAATTTTTGTAGAGAATGCTGTTTTTCTTTCATTTTCCTTTCCCTGTGCAGCTTTCCTCAGAGCAATATCTGTGAGTAATCTCCTCTCTCCAGCTGACTGGGGTGCAGCTCCCTGCATGCAGCTAATATTGGCACAGTGACATTTCGGATGTTTTCAGCGGACACGAGCAGGTGCAAAGCAGGACCCGTGGGGGCAGCACAGCCTGGCCCTGCAAGGAGGATGTGGAGGTGCTGGGGAGAGTTCCTGGCCACACCACTGCCTGCCTTCGGCCGGGACCGATGGCTCCTGCCCGTGCCGTGTACATTGGCTTCCGTGTTTAATAAAGTTGTGGACTCTTGGCTTCACCACAGCACGGCTCCCAGTTTTATTTCCCAAGGGTTCATAGCTACAGTAACACACAGCAGTTATAATGTGTCATAAAATAAATATCAGCAAAAGCGCACTGAGTCTCCCCCAGTTTGGAATTTGCTTGGCATCACACGTTCCCTAAAGCATGCCTCCAAAAGCCAAAGTTGTCTGCTGCTGGAGGAGGTTTGTTTGTTTGCCTTAGTTTTGTTTTTTTCCCTCTGCTGGCTGGACTTATGCCACTGTCACAGCTAATAAAGGTAAGCACTGGTACAACACTATCTTGTGCCTTGCCCTAATCACATTGCTCTTGAAATTAAGTCTGTCAGTGCTTCGGCTGTAAACCTGTATTGCAAGAGCTTAATAACTCCACTGTGAACAAAAGAAAATTACTTCTAGACTCAAACCCAGTGTGCAAGATTTCTGCCTATGGGGCGACATTTTATTTGTTGCTGGGAATATAAACAGTGTGCCCAAAATGGTTAAATAGATCAAATACAGGAACAGAAACAACGCATGTGTGCAGCACACACACACTGGCAAATGTGCACACATGTGTAAGTAGCCTCGTGATACATTTTACAAGCTCTGCTGGCACAGGGAAGAAATAAAACCATCAGGAGCTTCTGACTTCTTCCCATCAATTTCCTCCATTTTAGACAAATCAGCCTCTACTTCTTTTTCAAGCATTTTTTTATTTTCCTTGAGAATAACAAATTTACACTCAACCACCACACAACATGCTGGCCTGAAGCTGAGGCAGCCAAGGTAAAACTCCATCCTAGAGCAGTAGCCAGATTTTTTATGTATCAAAGTGTCCCATCTTTGAAGTTGAGTCTTAATAATGTCTTGCAGGAAAGCCCCAGGGCAGAGCCTTTCTCTGCCACAGGTTTCTTGTATTACTTTGAGCAAATCATTTAGTTCTCCTATTCCTCAGCTCCACAGCTGAAAAATGGGAATAATTAAATTGCTCTACTTCATCAAATGCCTGTAATGATAAATACACTTCCAAATGCACTGAAGTGCCTGTGATGAAGATTATCTGCTGGACAGAGAGATACAGAGCTAGAAAGGGGAGACTTGTACCCCTCTAAATTTATGGTGTTTTGAAGTCCAGTGATGTTCTAAACCAGTTTTAAAGTCTGTTTTCTTAAAAATATGATGGTCAGATAGATTTTTCTATACAAACACTATATTTTTCTCTTCTATATTCTCTTATTTATTTCTTGTTAAACGATAATATAAACTGCATGTGTGGTACAACACACAACTTTGACCACAGAGTTTGGTCAGCATGGGATGGTCATGCTGGAGCTGATGGAGCTCCTGCAATGGCTTTGAACAGCACAACTGGACACGTTTTGCTCTGTCAGTTCAACATTACCCTTCCTTAAGACCTGCACTCCTGATTCAGATACTAAGTCACACAAAAGTTGCCCACCCTCATAAGGAGTGGCAGGAAATAACTGCCTGTGGCTCATGACACCCCACCACCAGGATGTCTACCTTCATCCTCATCCTCATGTCTCCAGGGAGGCCCTGGCCCCAGAGCTTGTGGAAGGGAAGGGGAGGCATCATGCAACAGGATACAGGCCTGGAAGTTCACTCTGTCCCTTAGATGGCTCCTGCACCAGGAGATGACCCCCTCGGTGACCACAGCTGTGGGAGTGAAGCTGTGGGTGCAAGAGGGCCTGGGGAAGTGGGCACTGCCAGGGGCAAAGGATCTCTCTGCGGAAAGCGCAGGTGCACTTAGGTAACGCTGCAGGAGATGCCATGGATAAAGGGAAGGAAAATGGCCAGTGCTGGATTGAAAAGAAATTAAACACAACATCAGCACACGGTGCAGCTGAGCTCACAAGAGTGACCATCCAAAAGGGATGAGCTGTCCCACCAGTGAACAGTCACCAGTTCAGATTTTAGCCATCAAACCTTCTGCCCTCTCATGTTCCCTTTGCCTCGCCTCCTTTCTTGGGTGGCCTCTACTCAAATTCTGAGCCTAGAGAGAACTCATAGCATATATCTTCCCGTGGCTGCATACAAATCCTACCTCCCTCCATCACCAGCTCCCTTTGGGACCCCATGCAAAAAGGAATAATGTTGGGATCAGCCAGAAAGGGCTCCCTCAGCTCCCTTGGCTCCATTTTGGTTGAGGATGGCCACAGCAGAGCTGTGTGGTCCAATGGTGCCCATGGACTGACACGCCTGTGTTTGCCGTGCTGGCCATGTATGGGGCACCAGCTGGGAAAGCCTGGGGTGCCAGGGCAGGGTCTCCCAGGAGCTGGCTCCTATGAGTCCTCCACCCATCAATCTTAGAGCAGTATGCCGTCATGGATAAACAGCAGCTGTTGCAGCAAGCTCATCAGATAACAGGCACATATATTAAAGTACCTTTAGCACACTTACTAAAACATATATTTAGCTAGGGAAAATAATCTCGCCCTGCCTATAAAAGTCAAAGTTTGCCTTTATAAATAACTCCTGGAACCCTGCACGCATCTCAGGAAATGGCAATGGTGTGCATGCTCAGCCTCCTGCCCTGAAAAGATCTCTAAATATAATATAAACACACTGAAATATAAAGAACAGTTTGGTGAAGATTATGAAATCTAGTGAAGCTGGTAATTTACTCTGTAAATCATATAGCTACTTCTTACTTGCAGTTGCCTGCCCTGATTTACATCATGAACCTTATATCCGAGCTCCCCGCCTTATTGCAAGCACGGGAGCACAGAGTAGAGCATCTGTGTGTCCCTGTGGCTGGTAAAAAGCATTTATTTATACTTGTGAAATGTCTCGCTCTAAATATGACACATTGGCTTGACACACTTGTTGTTCCTCCAGTCTTCCCTCAGAGCCCAGGTCTTCCTGAGCAGGGAAGGAAAAACAGGAAACATAAAATGCACCCATTCTTGTCACAGCAGCTGGGAATGGGGGCAATCTGAGTGCTGTTTTGGTACTGGTTACGGGGAGCTGCACATGGCACCCCCAATCTCCCTCCTCTCCCGACCAACAGTCTCCAGCATCATGTGGCCCTTTTCCATTTTATTCATGGCATAAACCCTCTTCCCATTAGCATGCAAAGGCTTTGAACTTCGGAGTTTTCCAATACTGCACAGAATGTCTTGAGAAGGGGCTGGAAATAATTTGGTGCTATCGCTTCCATAACAGCACCGTGTACACTTGAGCGTGTGGAAATCCAAAGTGGCGCCGAACACTCAGGGGCAGGCAGCGAGCCCCGAGTGCCACAGAGCTGCTGCACAGGGCTTGGCCCCAGCCTCATTCCTTATTCACGGCTCTCCTTTAAGTCTAACCACTCCGAGGTGAGGTTGAATCTCTGTGAATTCAAGCGGATTTCTCTCCTGGTGTGTGCCTGTATATTAGGAAGGCATAGGCATCGCTCTGCCTGACTCTGTGCAGGAATAGAGACTGCAGGGAAAAAATTATATCTAGATGAGTCTTTATGATGTGTGTTCCTCCAGTATTAAGATCTCTTCAGGCCTTGTGTATCTGGTAATATTGCTCTCATTTTAAATTCTTCTAGTAATAATTTTAAGAGAAAATTCTTTGTGACAACTGCTGTTGATTTAAAACTAATGTTTAACCAGTAATGGGTAATTGTATTACACTAAAAAAAGCTGCTGTAAAGTCGACCCCAGTCTGATTTTTAATTTACTGCATCATCAGCTACTTTTATGATACTATTTAATCTGCTGAAATAAAACTATTGCTCTATGAATATCTCTAACATTCAAGAAAAATGATTTTTAGCTGTTCTGCTCTTGAGGCTGAGGAGTTGTTAATTATTATATGAATAATTCCTGTGAATAAATTTATTTATATTTGTTTTAATTGTCACAATACTCAGAGAAGTTGCATGTTCTATTTCTCTATGAACTCTCTTTTAATCCGTGAACAAGGATCGGGAAAATGCCCATCATGACTTTGCAGATGTTTGGAGTTCACAAAATGCATTCTGCATTTCCACGGGGCAGGAGGAAGGCGGAAGGGGAAGCAAAAAAACTTATTTTTTCTTCAAAAAAAAATTTTTTTTTTCCGTAAGAACCTGCATCTCCCTCAGCCAGGACGATCGTGCTCGCAGCTGCGCTCAGCACAGCAACTGCAAGAGCAGGCAGGGCTGCTCTCCCCACGAGCCTGGTTTGCATTTCCAGGACCCTTTCCCACCCCGTGGCAGCCCAGGGGCCTGATCCTGCTCTCTCCTCCCCAGAGCTGTGCCCCGATGAAGGCAGCTGTGGCACAGCCCCAGGTTTGCCTCTCCCAGAGTTAAGAAATCAGCCCCTACAGGGCCCGTTCCAACCCCCCAGCACTGCTAGAAAGACCCCACTGAATCCAGAGGGCTTTGGATGGGTCCCCACAGCCTCTGTAAGGGTAAAAAAAGAGGCTTGTGAGCTACGTTTATAAAAATCATAAAAACTAACGTTGCAAAAGGGCATTTTTATGTTTTTCTTCCTTATTAACATCCTGCCAAAATAGCGTGCATTGGGGTCATGCAGAACAGCTTTCTGTCTATGCCCAGCACTGGTGGCCTTCTCAAAACAATACACCACCACATTAAAACAGCATCGAAAATATTGTGCTGCTCCTTTGCAGATGGGAAAGAAATCTTCATTAGAAAAAAAAATTCTGTCACAAAAAATAACCTGCACTAGTAAAAAACAGAAAATAGATTCTTTTTTTTTTATTTGCTACTCTTTATAATAAACAGCAGGCTCTCATAAAGATTACCTAAAAGATAAATTGGTCTGTTGGAAGAACAAAGACTCGGGGTGTAACCAAAAATGTGCATCTGTGGCACATGAGTTGCTGATTTTTAATGTTATCGGTACATTTATATTGTAGCTTTAGGTTTATTTACCCGGATAAATACTTGATTACCTGCCTGCAACAACTGTGGGAGAAGGCTGTTGTCAAAGCTGTTATAATATGATCAAGTAATGGTTACAAGATAAAGTAAGGTAAAACAAATAATTCTTAATGCTGTGCAACCACCTATTATTTCATCCAAACAACTTCTGTTATCTCCTTATGGTCGAATGCCTATTCCCTAGAAAGAGAGAATAAGTCTCTTTTTACCTCAGTAATTAGCTTGTTTGAAAGCTCCCACAAATTCTTCCTATCATAAATTTTGCATTGCTTCATGCACAATAATGCACATAAAATTAAATAAACAATTTAATTAATTTAATTAAAATTAAATATTAAACATATTGTGTATAAGAAGCCCATGTCTGTGATTTAATTGGGCAGGAGTACCCAAAGCAGTTTGGGTAACAGTGAAAAATAATTAAAAACAACAAGTACAGTAGCCTCTGGGTACGAAGAGTAGTTGGGAGCTTCCTCTTGAGAAAGGTTTATTTAATTAAAACCAAACTAATCTTTGGAAAACACTTGATAAGCATTTCATAATACAAATCATAATCCAAAAATGAAGCTTATACCTCATCTACATGATACCGGGAAATAATATTAAATAATTCAATTCTGCTATGAGCTACTTCGCCAGCACACACAGAATAATTCAGCATGTTTACCACCTTTAAATTTTCAGTAACATTTAGTTCATCTAGATAAATATTCGTAAATTATATGAAGGCATAATGGATCCATAAGTGATAAGGCTGAGAATTAATGCTTTATTTAGACTGTTTATTGCTTCTTGTAGATATCATGCCAGATAAGAAAAGCACAGCTAACTTAGAGGGCAAGCTGTGCCTGTGTTGGCAGGTAAGCCTTTTGTCTGTGTTCACTTTTCCTAGCCTATTCTTCGACACCTTTCATTCATAATAAAGAATATTATTTCCAGGATCCCATACAACCGAAGGAGGAATAGATTATTTATAGGAGGGTGTCTCTATCTATACTTCATGTTGCCAAATGCTTGTATTTCTGTACTGTCCGGTGATAATTTCAGCTCCCTGAAAAACTTGGATCCCGCCCAAGGTCGCAAACTATCCGCCTGGACATCAAACAGTCTGCCTTGCACAACCACTCGCAAGCTGGATTGCAAACGCTGACAGGCTTTATAGGTCATTTCAAAAACAAATGCTTCATTTTAACACCTTAGACTGCAGCAGCTCCTACAACAAGCTGCTGATGCCAACTGGCTTTTTCAAAAGTGAATGCATCCAAAGAGATCCTAATTGACACTTTCAGGCAAGTGCCCAGCATAACTGAATATTACTCAGGTTTCTGGAGAGCAGTTTTAAAGTGACCATATAATTTAAGTGACCTTTGAATATAATTTAAAGTGCTACTGTAAAGCCCAGTTCCTCTCCCACTGAATGGGCTCCATCAATGGGGAAACTCCCATTGATGTTAATGAGGGCAGGAGCGGGTACTTCCCCACTGGCTCCCATTGAATTATCCAGGTTCCTTTTTCTGTGGGAGCTTTTTCTTGATACATTCCTGGGAAGATCCTGTTAACTGACTTGGAGTTACTTTGGTTCATATCATACCCACAGCTTTTTAGCAGAGAATCCAGTGATTTAACAGAGAATTCTGTCGAGCAGAGGTACAATAGAGCCCTTTACAGGGTGTGGGAATTTCCCGCATGTTGATTAACTTCATACTGTAAAAGACCATAGGCCAAATCCTGCATTCCTCACGAAGACAAAAGTCCACATTGACTTATCCGAAATCTGCCTGCAAACGCTCATTAAAGTCAATGGCATTTTGCTTTGGTAAGGGCTGGGGATTTGGCCCGTTGGTTGTCTTTGAGATTGGGCATCACCGGGAGAAGGGGATTACCCCAGCACCGAGCCTGCAGCAGGGTCTGCCTTGCCCCAGACCTCGGGCACTACCTTCCCTTCAGCCCCAAAAGCTCGTGGCAAAACCCTACTTTCCGTGCCAGCCCCATGCTACAGCGTGCAGTGCTGAGGGGATGCCCAGCATCACCCTTGGGCCACCACCCTGATGTCTGCATGCAGCCACCGCCAGGATCCTGCCATTTGCCCCACAGGGCAGGCAGAGAGCAGGCAGGGTGTTAGCCACTGACCCACAGGGCTCCTGTCCTCCCCACTGCAGCCACTACCCAAAAACAGTCTGGCTTACGTCCCTTCCAGGACAAGGTAGCCAATATTTTAGAACCACCTTAGAGGAGGGTACATCTATTCAGAAAATAATAGAAATATAGCCCAAAAAAAAAGTGGGCTGCTTTCTATTTGTTTGTTTTAGCCGTATCATAGCACAGACCTTCCTTGCTATTGTGGTTCAATATTTACTGATCGAAAATATAGACTAGCTGCAAGTCACAGCATTTGCCAGAAAGAACGATTATCATCAGAAAGAAATGGGCATTAAAAGAACAGCTCTTCTATTTCCAGAATATAAAACAGACATTCAGAAGAACAAACAGAGCAGAGAAGAAATGATGGTCATTAGCAAGTAAAATATTACTAAACAATATAACATTGGATTAACTGTTTCATGTATTTATTGTGAAAGAATATATAGAACTTTACATGAGAAACTATCAGTACAAGCAAGAAACAATGCAGCCTTTTAAACAGCTTGCTTTTAAGTTTAATGCTTCTGCACGTAGAGCACACGAGCTCGCTCCCGCTGAAGCCCATGCAACAGCTCCTCTTCAGTTCAAAGGGGTCAGGATCAGGCCCTGAGGCTTCCAACTTTTCTCCTGTAACGTCCCTTTCACCAATATTGCAGCCCCCCTGCTCCTAATGTGCTTGGGATATATTTATGGTGGGGAATGTGCAGCACAGCCAAGAGGCACCATAAGATGCAATTTGGGAGGGGCTGATCCTGAAGACTATGGAGGGACTTTTTCTTTCTACATACATTTAGAAAGAAAAGGAGGGGACAGAGGGGCAGGATAAAGAAAAAGGAAAAAAAAAATAATAAATAAAAAAGAGCAGGCACATATTGAGTCCAGTCCTGCATTCGACTGAAGCAAACCATTGAGCACAGGAGCGAAGGCTGACTGGACCGGACAAAACCTGACTCCATTTATTGCCTTTTGTTGTGGTGTGCCAGGAATGCAGGAGCTGTAGTTATTCTGAATCAGGGCTGGCTCTGGGGATGGCTTTGTACTCTCAGGACCTGTGCATTGCTGAAAATTGGTGCAGCTCTGTTCTCTGGCTTTAGAGACTTTTCTTCCTTCCAGGACTATTTAAAATAGTCATGTAACAATTTCAGTAACTCTGTGGCAATTAATTTTGTGAATTTGTAATTAGTTTGCTACTCTTACATAAACTTAAATTGGATTAATTTTATACTCTCTTACCCAAAATACAGTTCAAAAGAAGGCTTTCTAATAAATTCGATATGCAAGTCTGTTCTAGTACTTGTCTTAGTTTACCCAGAATTATTCTAAATTATTTACCATTCAATGCATGCTTTAACACTGACAAAAATTAGAACCAAGTTAATTCTATTATTTAACTAAATATTAAAGAGCTACTGGAATTCCTACACCTTTTTTTTTTTAATCTATCTGACCAGAAAATCCATTTAACACATAAATATTTTCCTGTGACTTCCTCTAAATGAAAGAATCTTTGCAGAAACAAAAACATAAAAATAATTGCAGCAGTACAGTTGATGACAGCTTTCCTGGCAAACACAATAACTGCCTATCGAGATAATTAAGGCACCAGTAGAGATGCATAAGATAAAAACGGAGTTTAGGGCTGGATTAGTACAACCTTTACTCTGTGTGATGCAAAGGGTTGGGTCAGATGTCTCATGAACTTGTCTCCAAGTCCATCTTCTTTCATCCAATACTTAGGGAAGAGCCATATTTATTTTTAGTGCTTGAGCTTTCCCTTCAAGTTCACTCCATCCAAATTAAATAAAAACCCTAAGACTCTTTTGAATTGCTTGGAAAGAGATCGTGAAGCCCTGATTTACTTTTAGCTTCATACACACAAAATTCCTGGTGATTTCAAGGATGACTTTGCCAGACATAAAAAAAAAATGATAAGTTCAATTCTCAGTCACTGCTGCTATTAGTGTGGATTTAGGAAGAATCCAAAATAAAGGAATCCTTAAAAAATAAACAAAACCACAACCAAATTGGACCCTTGATATGCATTAATAACAATAGTGATGTCGCTCATGTTCAATCATTTATGTGTTCTCATAAATCATTTTTAATAATTTATTGGATATAAAGAGAAGCTTGCAAGAGAAGTGTGACAAGCTGCTGTAACTTTAAATAAAGCTTACAAGTAACTTTTCAAGCTTTGGAGGCTCAGGGTAGTAAAACCCACTGACTGAGCAATGTATATCCAAGTACAAACCCCCTCAGCAGAGGTATAAGCCTTCCTGAAAGGCAGAGCTGGGTGCTCTTCACTCAGCATCAGCACTGCAGGGGCTGATCTAAAGCTGGTGCAAGCCAGCATGCAAGGGAAGGGAACCCATGCTGTCTGCACCCACCTTGTCACACAGCAGTGGAACCTGCAGGGCTAAAACACTTTAAACCAGCTCTCCATTCAGGACACTGCCTTCAAAGCAATTCTGTGTTGGATTTGGGAAGCAGCAAGGGGAGCACTCAGGAATTTCAGGGCAGTGGTCAAGAGTTAGTGGATTAAAGAGGTTCTGCAGGACCCTGAAGCTTTCTACCGCACCTGGGTTTCACTCTTTTGGGGAAAAAATCTTTCATCTTTGCTACTGAACTCTCTGGGAAGTTAGAGCTTTACGCTTACTTGTGACTGACCACACTGCACAACCAAGTTTACAAGGGCTCAGCAATCCTGCTTGGAATCAGCGCTCAGGAATGTCCTCAGGTGGGAGGAGTAGGTGCTTAGCACTATGAACAGTAATTATACCATCTTCTGGATATTCAGAAAGCTACAATATGCAAGGCAAAGAGGGATGCTCTACTTCTTCTGGCATTGCTAGGTGTCTGTTATTTTTGCCAAGATTTTTGCCCACCTACAGCAATATTCAGGGCACTAGTCTATTATTGTAGCTCAGACTGAGCTGATACTCATTTTTAAATTAAACCTCAGGTGAAAGCTGCAAATCCACATGTGCAGATGGTTTGTCTGTGCTTCCAATCCTGCACGCGTGCAACTTAGCACAGTGCAGCTCCCTTGACCTCTGGCTGCTGGGGTTTTATTCCTGACAGGCTAGATGTGAATAAAATCATATGGAATTGTGTTTTTACAGTTCAGCCTTCTGAGTCCCATCCTGCTGCCATTGAAATCAATGGCAAAACTCCCAAATTCCCTAGTCATATGAGATTAGCTTTGTTCCACGGACTGAAACAATCTAATAGATACCAGGTGTCCTCCACAGAGCTTGTGTGGTCTACAAGTAAGTGGAACATATTTTAAAAAGTCAAATATGAAACAGCTACATCACAGAACCTGTAATAACCTCCAACTGATATTATTATCTATGGAGGACATGATCAGTATCTAAAATGTGACTCATTATATATTTATATGATGCATCCTATAACAGACATTCTGGGGTAAATTCAGCTGCATGTCAAATCACTACAGAAACAGATACATATTTATGCTCATTTCCACAAGAAAGCGGGGGTCTCGTGTGTTTTTACTTAAGGGAGGGAGCCTTAAATAACCTTACATTAATCCAGAAATCCACTTTAAATATATGACCCTGCATGTAAGAAGACCCATAGAAGTTAAAGACTGCAAGTGAAACCAGTAGGTTCCTACTCTAACATCCCTTCTTGCTCACAGCTATGAACCTCCACCATGAAATTCCCTACCTGCTTTTCTAGAGGTATGAACCTTCACCATGCTCCTCCAGTAGCACGGAGGTCACACAGTGTTATAAATGCCCAGACTTGGGCTGCACCAAGACATCCATCACTGCGCAAAGGGTGTAGCTGGAAAACACACAAGGAGTTTCCTACTGTGATCTCCTGGTGTGTAGGTGGCCCAGGAGCCTTGCCTGTCTCAGGTGAAATCTTCAGTGTCCTGCTCTGCACCAGCATTTCCAACCAAGGACTCATCACGCAGGCACAGCCAGGTTAATAACTTAGAAATACACAAATGGGGTGATCCCAAGCAAAAAATCAGACTTTTCTTGGGAACAACGAAAAAATATATTGGTCATTTTTCTGATCCAATTAAAGCTGTGCCAAGATGTGCCAAAGTCTGCCCTGGTTCCTTAGCCAGAAGGATACACCTGGGGCCAGCTCTTGGGGCTGTTTGTGGGCAGGTGCTCAAGTCTGCTGCTCTGCTCCTGCCTTCCAATTCCATTTCTTAGGGGCAGATTCCATGGATTTCCCTGATTACAAAGTTGGCCCAGGGCCCCTGTGGGTATCTGATGGGTGGGGGCCAGAGTCAGAAGGCTTCAAAACACTTTCCACTCACTTTCTGAAAGCTGGAGAAGCCTCACATCTTGCAGACCTCTCTCTCCTATCCAAACTACTGACTGTTGTCTCCTAAGGGTTGAGGGACATCATGGGCTTGCCCCAGCCAGGCCTAATGGGAAGCACCTTCTCAGCCGGGGTCCAGCTACTGCTGCAGCAGCCCTGCAGGAGAAGAGTACTGCAATAACTGAGGGGTGATACTCCTAGGCAATATTCTAGACAGCTGAAGCTGCCTGTGGAAAGGGCCAAGCTGACAGTATTCTCCAGCAAAACTGCTGTTGGAGTCAGTGCTTGGCCCCTGAAGGAAGAGGGTATATCTTTTTTTTTTCCTAAAGCAGCACCAGGAATACATCAAACACCATTAAAAAGGCATGATCCAATCAGTATTTCATTTGTATCTGAATATCCAGTGCTACCTCTAGTCTTATCTTTTACCAGTCACCCTCTTTCATGGTCTCCTTAAGAGGCTTACATACTTGTACTTTTCCAATAAAGATCTTGGAAAGTACATTCAAGGGTAGCTTACTTTAACATTCATCACATTTAACAAGACTTTTACCAGAGCAGAGAGAACGCATAACTAATTGTTGGAAGATCTGGTCAAGTTTATTGTGACGGATAACTGTCAAGCAATTATGATTTATTTATTCAGAGGAGATAAGGCACACATTGTTCTCTCAAAGGAAAAAAAAATGGGGCTGATCCTAAAGTTAATATTATTTCCCATGCCTTCTTCAATCTTTTCATAACTGAAGGTTCCCATCAGAGTACCATCCTCATTGGATCCATTTGCTCCAAATTTTGGGATTTAAGCTCAACTTCTCCCCCAACCTCTCCTGGGACCGGTGAGGCCGTGCAGGTGCAGCCCCTCCACCACCTATTTCTCAGAGGTCTGCTGGCGTAAGGGGACTGAGAGAGCCGATGCCCCCACAGGGTCCCCGAGCCTCACTCCCGGCCGGGGGGAGCCTGTGATGGACAGGGGCAGGGTAACAAGTGGGGCGTCTTTTTCATCTGGCAATCAAAGAAAGGGAGAGGAGATAAAAATGCCCCGCTAGTGGCCCCGTTTCTCGGGTCCCTGCGGTGTTTTCTCGAGTGGCAGCATGGAGAGAGCGTCTCCGTCGGCACCGGGAGGCAGGACGGCCAGGGCCCGGCGCCGCTGCCAGCACAGCCCTTGCCCGCACCCCGGCCGCGCCGAGCAGGAGCAGCGCCCGTCGTGGCCCGGCAGNAAGTGCCCTGGCCCGCCTGTATCCCCGCATCTCCCTGGAGCAGCGGCTCCTTCCCGTACTCGAGCCGAGCCCTGCGGCAGAGCCCGGGGACAGAGCGGGGCTGCCCCCAGTGTCCGGCCCCGCGACCCCGCGGAGCCCCCCCACGTCTGCACCGCCGGCACCGGCATCGGCCCGGCCGAGGTCCGCAGCGCCTTGGGCTCCGCAGCCCCCCTGCCTCCTGAATCCCCCCGACGGCCCTGCTCTTGCCGCAGCTACCAAAGTTTTTATTCGCATCTTCGTTATCTTCAAACTGATCAAGTGGCCGAGAACAAACAAGAAAAGTCTTTTTTAATGTAAGGGTTGCTCACCTGATGTAGGAAAGATCAGTTCTCAGAGCAAAGGAGACTTCCACTACCAGCAAAATCTGGTTCCTCGACTTACTCAGCCGGAAGAGCGAGCACCATTAGCTGCTTTACATAGACTTTTTTAAGTCTGTGTCAAAGGCATTTGATGTAGAGCATAAAGATGCACCTTGCGCGCTTCTGTCAACAGTCAGCCCGAGGCTGGGGCTCGGGTGCTACGTGTCCAACTCCCCAGCAGAAGAAAAGTATAGATTTTTTTTTTTTTAACTCAAAATTTATTACCTTTTCTCAAAGTTTCAGCCCTTGGCCATTCGACAAAGCTTTTTCAAAACGGTTTTAGATTTAATCGGAAACTGTATGAGTTGTGTTTTGATCCGACCGCCGCTCTGCGTTTATTTCTTGTAAGACAAAATAAAAGTTACATCGAACTGGTTTCGCCGACAAGAAGTCGGAGCCCTGGGGCTGGGAGGTGTTCTGGGCCGTGCTCCCCGCTGCCAGGACCCTCTCCGGGCGCGGAGGGAGCTCCCCGCAGGGACCGCCCGCCGCCTCCCCCCGGGACTCCGCCGGGGGCTTGGGACGCGGCTGAGCAGCTCAGGGGCGGCAGGGGAACCGGGGCGAGGCCGGTCCCTCTAGCCCCCACAGCAGCCAGACACTCCGGACAAATGACCGGCGAGCAGAGCTCCTACCTCCGCTCAGTCACTTGGACCTTACCCGACGGGGAGGGAGAGGTGAGTGCTTGGAAATATTCACTGTAAACCACGGTGGTATTCACTCGCTTAATTCCGGAGTGGCCTCGACCATCGCAGGGAAGTACGGAGGGAGCCCGAGGCCGGGGCCGGACCCCTGAGGCCCGATCCCCGGCACCTTCGTCCGGCTCCCAGCGCCCTTCGGCGAGTGGACGTGGGGGAAGAGCATCTGCCCCCGGCCGGAGCCGAGACGAGAGCCCCCCGCACCCACGGCCCTCCAAGCAGAGGGGAGGGGAGCGAAGCTCTCTTGTAGAGCTCCCAGCCGTCGGAACCCGCAAGATAAACATCATTAGAAATCATTGTAATTGGGATTGTGAAATCTGACCTCTGACCCTCCGGGCTACGTGTCACAACCGTGTCTGCTTTGATTCCTCGAAAGGCGGCACAAAGGAACAAGCTCCGTGACAGGAGGCAGCGGGATCTGAGTCCCGGCCGGAGGGGACCGACGGGGGGACCACGCGTGGCCGTCCCCTCCTCTCCCGTGCCTCATTTGCATATGCAAATCAGCAGGCCGCCGAGCCGCGCCCTCCCGAGGGGTGGTCGTCGGGCCAGGGCCGGGGGGCCTGGAACGATTGTCCCCGATTCAAGGGGTGCCTTGGACGGAGAAATAAGCGTCGGTGCGTCCTTCCACCAGCGGAGGGAGGACGGGGGTGCTGGGGGGTGTCTGTTGCGTGTTGACGGATATTCACATCCCACCAAGGCGCGGCTGCCTCCCGAGAGCCGGGGTGGGGGGGAACAGACCCCCGAGGCACGCAGGAAGGAGGGGGAGGGCAGCGCTTTGCCTCCAGGGCTTTTCCGCCTGGGCTAGCGGGTGCTCCTCCTGGGGCTTGGGATCCCCAGTCCCATCCGTCCGTCCGTCCATCCCCCAGCATTCCTCCCCGGCCGGGGGCCCGGTGCGTGTCCCTCGCATCCCCCCCGGCTCCGCGCACACCTGGTCCCTTTCCTACGGGAGGACGTGGCGCCTTCTGCTCTTATTTCTCAACTCGGGCTGATGCTAAGCCCCGGGTGAAGGTCTTCTCCCTCACCCGACTGCCGGAGAGGATTTCCCGCGGGCCTGTTTGCCCTCGGCACCCACAGGGGACCAAGGTCACTCGTGGAGCCAGTGAGGGCAGACCTGGACCTCGTCAGCATGCACTGATTCACCAATACGCCCTGCTCAGCTGCTCTCTATGAGAAATCCTAAAAGCGTAATTACATTAAAAAGTCTGATTTGTTTAAATAATCCTCTCTAGGCTTCCTTTAATCTGCCCTGTATTTCCCTCGTCGGCTTTATTACTGACTTGTCCAGCTCAAGTGAGTTTGGCTGGACGACCCGCGGCTGAGGAAACCTTTCTTCATCTTCCTCCTCCTCCTCTGGAGCCCCCAGGCCTTCGGGCAACCCCAGCGCCCCGGAACCGGCTCCCGGCTGCAGGTAGGCAGCAGGTCCCGGGCTCTGTCGGCGGGACGGCGGGGGACGGCGGGGCGCGACNCGGCGCGGCCGCGACAGCCCTGCTTGACCCACGCCGAGAGCCTGTCTGAGCATCACCCGTGTCCTGCGGACAGGGGAAGCGAAGTGGGTCGGTGCCCTCTACCCTTGGCAGGTCCGGGCCACATCCGGCCCGGGAATGCTCTTGGGGAGGACAGTTACTCGATTTTTAAGGAGAAATGCCATTTTTCGCCTGTACAGCTCCAGGGCAGTGCGAGACGGCGTGTATGGCAAAGGAAGAGGACAGAACTGAGACTGGAGCAGGCGGGAGTAGCGGAGCAACCTCTCTGTGTCCCACCGACAGCGGCAAGGGAAGGGGAGGCTCGGGGGGAATCTGAATGCTGCCCCCGAACCCTGCAGCTGCCCCCGCCGGTCCGGGCTCTCACCGACCGCTTTCCCTGCGAGCGGTGGAGCTCGCACTTAGAAGGACGGCTTTATTTTCCTCAGTGCGGAAGATTTGAGTTTATGTTCCAATCCCATCGGAAAAAAAAAA
>WBMY01009336.1:0-86414 GCA_013397315.1 Donacobius atricapilla
GCTGCCCGCGCTCGGGCCGGGCTGAGGCGCGGCGCTGAGGGGCCGTGCCCGCCCCCCGCTCGGCGCGGAGCACTCCGGGAGCGCGCTCTCCTTCTGCGGGAGCGCGCTTCTCCTCCTTCTCCGCGGCGGCCGNCTCTATATATAGGTATGTAGCATATATACCCTGTGTGTACATACATCTGTGTGTATGAGTCTAAAGAGCGGGTGTCAGAGGATGAACCGGGCTCTGCTCGGTGATGCCACCCAATAGGACAAGATGCATCGGGCAGAACCCGATGCCCTGGAAGCTCCACCTGAACACGAGGAAGAATTTCTGTCCTGTGCCGTGACCGAGCACTGGAACAGGCTGCCCAGAGAGGCTGTGGAGTGTTCCTCACCGGAGATACTCCGGAACTGTCTGGGCACAGNGGGCACAGCGGTGTGCTCTGGGATGTCCCTGCCTGAGCAGGGAGCACATGGGCCCTGTGGTCCCTTTCAACCTGCCCCACTCCATGATGCTCTGGTATCTTATTCACGGCGGGGCTGTGCCACCCTCTGTGGAGTGAGGTGCACCTTCCAACAGGCTGCGTGAGGGCTTGGGATGAATAGAGGAGACATATGTCACATGATAGTGTAAATGTAAACATGGCACTACAACCTAAATGTTAACTTAAAGTGTAAGAAATGCATTCTGCGGTGTAATAAATGCATTCTCTTTGAAAAGTTTTTTATATCTGCCCCAGTGTGCTGGGGCTGGAAATAATGTTCAAGTTTGGAGGGCAAATTCCCCACCAAGCACATATGCTTTGATTTTTTTTTTCCTAATTGATTTCTTTTTTTTTTCCCCAGGAAAAGAGCTCAGAGTGTTCAGCTTTTCTGTGTTTTTAAAGGGGAAACTGTGAAGAGAGATCTATTAAAAGCTAAAATAAAATCCCCCAAAATTCCAATCAGAATAAGTGTTCCACTCATTTAAATTACAATTTCTAAACATATTTTAGCGATTGAATTATTTTTTCAGCTAAATACTTTAGTAAACACAAAATTCTAATCTCTGCATGGATACCTTTTGATGTCAGTATTGTTCTGTGTTTAACCAGCACAGACTGATACTAGGTCATTTATTTTTAGATGGAATACAATTCAGTTCAATCTTGGTGATACACACCAGCACCACTTCTCTAAAATTATTCCAGCTGTGGAAAAAAGAATGGGCCAAAGCTGGTTAGAACAAGAATTCTATTTCACTTTTTTTGCCTGGTTTTCAACTGTTTCAAGAAGAGGGTATTAGTTTTTAGACAGTTTTGGAAGCTAAATAACATTCTGTGAAGTTTCACAAATTCATAAATGTTCATTAATATATTTTTCTGTCTTCTTTTGTGTGTGTGTTTTTCTTTGTGGAACAGTAAAATTTTTAGAAGTTATTAAGCCATTCTGTGCAGTGTTACCTGAAATCCAGAAACCGGAAAGAAAAGTGAGTGCCGCATTATGTTTTTACTTTTATTATTTCACAGAGGTGGGAATATTGTGATATTCTAGTCCAAGCTCCAATATAGATACAGAGAGTGGGCCCTAAAGTAGAACATATTCTTTGGAGCAGGGGGGAACCCATGTTAAGGTAAAACATTACTGTGATGATGAATTCTGAGCACCCTTCTGGTAAGTTGTTCCCTTTGGTCATCATGCTAACTCATTTTTTAAAAAAAAATCTAGACTAAGTTTATTTAGTTTCAGCTCCATGTGATCTATTTTAATCTACTAGGTCAGAGTCTTTGTTTTCCTGTGGATCCCACTGTTGGCTTTGAGCTGGCTTGGATATTGCTTGGAAAAGGATTGTTCTGTAGATCAGGAAACACAAATTTAACTCTTGCCTTTCCACAAAGTATTTCCTACACCCATGGCTGTGATTGACCTTGCTGAGGAGGGAGAGTGATCTGTGGTACAGTTCAGGTAATTGCCCTGTTCACCTTCAGGATGTGACGTTTCTCTTTATCTGAAATCAATGAACTCAGTTCACTTACAGCTGATCTCTCTAGTCCTCTAGCCCTTGAAACTCCTCCCATTTATTGGCACATTTTCTAAATGAAGAAATAGGTAATTTCTGCAGATCAGGAAGAGACCTGCCTTGTCCAAAAAAAACCCCAACCAAACACCATTTTTGCTTTCAAAACTCAAGCAACCATATATTGCCCACATGACAATCTAATTCAAGTAACAAATTGACTTGTCATGACTATTCCTATGACTTCCATGAAAATTGCTGAAGAGCTAAATGTTGGGTTTTATATTCTTAAAAGGAAAAGCTTAACTGGGAACATGGTGCCATCTCAAAGAATCCTCTTTGGTTAATGAGAGGTTCCCAGAGGTTAGGACTGGATGCAGAGGTGTTTGTGCCAGTGGCAATAGCTGAGCCTGCTGAATTGAATGGAGAAGACACAGTAAAAAATTATGATTATGTCCCCCTGGAACTGATTTTTTAAAAAAACCTAGGACCAGGATTTACTCCCTGGCTCTTTGCTCCATCTGGTTTCTTTCCAACATCTTTCAGCTTTGGGACAGGTTTCTAAACAATTTTTTCAGTCAGACAAAGGCGTTTTCAGAGCAGGAATCTCCAGAGCCAGATCCCCATGCTAAGGCTTGGATGTACCAGGTCTGCTTGGCAGGTCCCCATCTTTGTTTCTGCGGTGGAGAACCGTGGTGCAATCTTGTGGTGCTGATTTATGGCACATCTGTGATTAGCTGGTTACAGCCATCCCATTTTTGTCTTGTGAGATGAGTGAGAGCAGAAAGCTGACACAAACCTACAGATACTGATGTTTCTGTAAAGCTCACTGGCAGATGTTATTTCCCAGAGAGGAAGAGGGGCTTGATCTGTCCTTGTTGTCCATCAGCAGATGAAGGATGCCCAGAGAGGTGCCAAGATTCCTGTCCTGTCTATTTGGGTCACTTTGTCTTTACTGCTATTTAGGTCGCTGTCTAGACAATGGCTGCCAGTTGCCAGCTTTGTACAAATTTAAAGTGAAGATGTAATTGGGAACATCTTTCCTAGGCTGAAGAGCCCTTGACCATTCTCAGACATGTTCCTTGCTTCTGTGTAGTTTATCAAATGATTTAGGTCATTCCACATAACCCTAATTCTCTGTAATTTGTTGTTTCCTTGCAAGCTGTCAAGGGCAGATATGACCAATAATGGTTTTAATGAATTGGTTTAAGGCCAGGACAAGAAATTTAGGTAACTAAATAGAAAGAGATTAATTTTCATTAAACATGTATTGATTGTTAAGTGAAGATGATGTTTTGATTCAGTTGGGCCCTCACTGAACCATTTTGCCATTCTTGTTGATGAGGAAAGTGGTTTCTTCTGTCTCTAGGGAGTGTTGCTTTTGTGTTTTGGCCAACTTGATTAGCAAAAGTGATTGCTACTTCTGTAGTTAGTAGAATGGGCTCGTGTTTCTCTCATGCACAGATTTGCTAAGTAGAACACACTGTTCAGAGCACCACGATGATAATGCTCAAGTCCCTTCCTTTTCACATGATTTAAGAAAAATGTCAGAGGAAGAAAATGTCCAATTGAATCAGATCAGATGGTGAAGTTTACTGTGCCTGTGCTTGTTAGCATTTGTGGCTGGAATATTTTGGTACCACTCAGTATTTCGCCATTCGTAGCATATGGATTTGGATGACTCCTTTTTCTTTTTTGTTGTCTTGACTCATAGAGACTGTTTTCCTTGTGAATAACTGTGATTTGGGTGATGCAGAATTCCTCTAATGTTCATATTCACTACAGTTATAGAGAGAACCAGAGCAGTTTTAGACTTTCACTGATGCCTCTGGAGCCAAGTTGAACTGTGAGGCTGTAGAGATAATTTGGTTAAGCATTTTTGGGTTTAGAAGTCTGTGCTTAAAACCTGAATTGTGGAGTTCAGACTTGGTAAAGTGGGTCAGCACTGCTTAGTCTAACACCAGGTATTGTTTGGATTTATTTGCTGCTGTCACTGTTTTTCTTTTTATAACTCTGTGCTGTAAGTATTTTTAGCATCTGTCCTCTTTTAAGAGTGAGGCAGTAGCAGGAAATAAATTAAATTACCTGGATTATTTTGCTTTTAAGTGCGTGGTTTCACTTATGAAGATATAGGCTACATTCTGGGTTTTCTTTTGCTTGAGGACCTGTGCTGCTGCTACACTGGTTTGTAATTTTTCATTTGTGGGCGTTCAGTACCTCTTAAACCAGGCACTAATCCTTTTTCTCATTACTTCTCCACAGGCAGATTCAGTGGTTGGAGGCAGAGACCACAACCATTTCTCCAGCCATTTCTGCTGTATTTCTTTATGTGTTAGTTCATGTCATGTTTTAGTAGCTGCTCTACACTTATCTGCAGTGAGCACACTTAACTCTCAAGTTTACACTTCCTGGAGGAGAGGTGGGAACTTGAACATAACCCAGCATCTCAGCTCTCTCTGCCCTCTTCAAGTGCATTTCTTTCTGTCTCATGCATTGAGTAATCCTCTGGCTCAAACTTAAATCTTGTGATTCTTCTCTTCTTGCACCTGGCACTAATTACAGGCACCTCAAATGTGTCTCTGAGATTCTCTTTGATGAATTAATGAGTGGGGATCATTGGTCTGGCATTCTTTTTAAAGTAACATAGAACCTACATCAATAAAAATATTTTGGAGGAAAACAAAGAATATCTTAAAATCATTTTGTGGTGTACATCCATGAACGAAATGATGAATTTAAAGCTTCCTCTAACACCCTTTGAAGAACTTCATTCTCAATATTTTGAATTGCTGTTGAAAACTCATGGTTGTTCCAGTTGTAATCACGTGTCTTCACAACAGTTCAATCCCTCTAAAAACTTCATAGTGCTTTAGTTTCATTAAACTTCCAGCCTTACAAAAGTAATATTGAAGCCTAGACCACTAAGTACTGAAGATAAGTTTTTTGCACTAATCTTTCATGTTTGCTGTGGTAAGTCCATGATTTTAGCCATGCTGTTGCTCTTCTGTAAATCCCCACTGTATTAGAATAGTGTAAATAAAATATATTCTAGTGACTGAATGTCTGCCAGTCCCACATAAGTTACCTTTGTCTTTCTCTCTAAAATCTGAAATCATATTAAAAATAAGTTCCAATGAGGAGTGATGTTCTCTGGTTCAATGTCTTTGCATTGAATTCTGAATTTAGTACTGTTGTGAGAACGCATTGGAATTTCTAGATACACTGAACACGTTCATGTCTCCTCTGTCCTGCAGATCCAGTTCAGAGAGAAGGTACTATGGACAGCCATCACACTCTTCATTTTCTTAGTGTGCTGCCAGGTATGTATCAATGTTGTCTGTGGTCAGAAAACGTGTGTTCTGTACATGAAAAGTACCCTGAAAGCATGAGATGTTCTTGTTTCATGTAGAATGTAATAGGTTAAAGTTCGAAACCGGGCAGAAACACCAAAAGATGTAGTGGTTTCACATTCACTGAATTTGTTTTGTTAAATTTAGTGTAGTGATCTATCTTTCCACTATGAAATAGTATTAGAAGAAAGGCAAAACAGGCTCAACTTAAAGATAGAAACAGTTAGATTTATTAACACACATTAAAGAGCGAACAAAAAAAAACCATGAAACTTTTTTAAAAGCACTCCCCTCCCCCCTACCAACAGTCCGCCTTTCCACAAAACAATGTAAAGAGACAGAAATCAGAACTCTAGGTCAGTGCCAGTTATAAAATAGTCTTTCATTCAGTCTTTGAGAGAGACAAGTCCCTCCTGATTTTGTTCTGGTAACTTTCCACAAGAGACACAGTCTGCGGCTCCTAGCTCCCACAAAANGATGGCATCCGGATCTTCTCTCCCCTCCTCCCCTCGGTCTTATGGGGTGGGTGTGGCCCAGCCTGGGCTCGATGCTGCTCTCCGGGGACCCGGGGCCATCTCCCTCGGCCCGGCCGGTGGCGTGGTGCAGGCCGTAGGATCGGCTGCATGTCAGCAGCCCTGGCTCCCCTTTCTCTGCCGGCATCTGCCGGGCTCAGGGCCTGGCTCGGCTCCAGCCAGGGCCAGCCCCAGCACAGCCCTGGGGGCAGCAGGGCCTAAGCCAGGCCCTGCTGCTCCCCCTGCCCCTCAATGTTACCTCATGGCCAGCCCACAGCGAAAGAGGCCAGCTTCCTAAAACCCACCTGTATTTAAGCCGTGTGTCCCAGAGGTGTACACTTGTATCCAATTGGCCAACCTGGCTGTCAGTTTTAAAGCAGATCACTAATTGGTTTTTACCATTCATGCCAAACCAATACATTGACCTACCAGTTTCAGCTTTTATTTTTATGTTAAATTATTTAATGTTCAGTTCAAAAAACCCGATTCTCTGAAATCATCTCTAGTGTTGACCATAGACGTTTTTAGAAACTAATGCTGTATATTTAGTCAGAAATCCATAACGGTTTTTTCTTGTTACAAAGGTCCTATCAAATGATGGTAGTGGCTGCAGGGTAAACAGCCGAGGTAATTATTTATTGAGCAGCCTAAACAAACCAAGCAATTCAATGCATTGTTTACCCTCTGTTCATGGCTAAATTTTGGCACTCACAAGTGTGAAAACTAAATCAAGTGATTTTTTACCAATTTCCTCTTCAACAAGCTGATGGAGTGTAAAGATTGCAGGAAAATGTTTTTGTGAAGTGTTTAAGTTGATATTTAGAACTTGTTTTTTGTGACTATCCTGGTAAAGTTGTTAGCTAAAACCCTTCCAAAATGCCTGTCTTTGTAAACGTTTCATTTATGTGATCATTATTACTCATAGTTAGTTGTAGGTGTTCCTGGAACCTGTTCTTGGCTTGTAAGCAGTGGAGGCTTTTTTTGTTTTTGTTTAAAGAATACCTGGATACTGAAGAAAATGAGAATCCATGTGTGACTGTATTTATAATTTTTTTAGAACTTACAGACCTCTTGGAAGTTTCAAAATGAATGTACATTTCAGAATCAGGATTTTTAGCTTATGTTTATTCATGCAGCCATTCCAGACTGCAGAGCAGTAGTCTAATAGTTTTTGTTTTCAGCTCTGAAGGACTGTTTAAAGGCTAAAACCCACCTCTTGTACCTATCTGTTTTTTGGAAGGGGGAAGTGGGAATGCTACTAGAGCTAGAAGAACATGTAGTTTATCTGGGTTTACTAGCAGCTGGACGTATGCATAATTAGTATTTTGCATCTATATGAGAGATTATAGTAGTTGAGTAGGGAAAACAGATGATGCAGACTAGAGTTCTCAGAAGTTGATCTCTAATATTGCCTAGATTCCTACTCTACTGTTTTGGTGATTAGGAAGAGTTATAAAGAGCTCAAAATCCCTCAATATTGACGTACAGAATATTGGAAGTTTTGTATGAATGTGTCTAGTATTGACAGTTCCATGTGAGATATTTCAAAACATATTTCTGTCTCTAGAATTTCAATATTTAAACTTCTTTCTAGGGGTTTCTGCTTTTTCCTGTGGAAGGGTCTTAGTTTAGTCCTCTGAGTTATGCCCCAGTTGGAGGATTAAAAGAGATGGTGTTAATGCCTCTGATTTAATTAAAAAATATTAAACAATGCAACAGTTGAATCATGTGTTAAGATTTTGTGTTAATGCATGCTAATTGCATGTACCTGTTTAATGCTGTTGTGCACTTTGACAGATCCCTTTGTTTGGAATCATGTCATCAGATTCTGCAGACCCCTTCTATTGGATGCGAGTCATTCTTGCATCAAACAGAGGTTGGTACTCACTCCTTTCTCTACGGGGATAAACAGACCAGGAGAAAAGCAGTTGGCTGTTAAATTCCACACCCAGATGTCAGGTTGGAACATTTTGTAAAGCTCTTAACACAGACAGAATTAAAATCGGTTCATGAGCAGCGCTTCGTGTTAGGAATGGGGTTTCTTTGAGATGCAGATGAGATTAAAATTGATTCACAAGTTTTGGGATGATTCCATTCAGGATTTTAGAGCGGTCTCTTTCTAACTAACATATGGGACAGGGAATCTTCTGACGTTGCAGTTAGGAACTGCACTGATGTGCAGTACGAGGGTGTTGATTAGGAAATGCCTCGCCTGTGCGAGTTAGTTACACTTCATAAGAGTTGGCAGTGGTATGGGTGAGAAATTTTCTAGGTGGGAAGGCTAAAGGCAGTTCATTAGGCATAAACTTCAGCAAAGCCAAACTAATGCATTTTAGAGGAGTAAAGTGGAACACAACCAAATGTGTAAGATTCAAACTAATTCTAGAAGTCTGAAACTTAAGATGGGTGACCAGTCATGCCTGACTCTAAATGAGGACACTGATCTCATCTGTAGCTTGGAAAATTGGCTGGAAGTAAGAAAATCACTGGAACCCTCCAATGTGAAGGTACTGCTTACTTACGAACAGCAAATTTTGTTACACCAGTGAGGATAGTAAGGTGAAATAGTTCTCTACTTCAAATTCTCCTGCAGAGTTTGCAGAATTTGGTGTGTCCCTAGCAGGGTATGATACTAAATATGCTGTCCACTACCCAAACAGAATAGTAACAGTGGCCAAGAAAAGGCTAGAGAGATTGAAAGCAATAAAAAGCAGGAGTGGGAAAGTGAGTTTTCACTTAAGTCAACTGACTAGAAGTCATTGGAGGATGTGAGGTGAATGCTTAAGTTTTTGACATCCTAATTTTCTGGCTGCTGGAGGAATTTAGATTTCCATGACAGGTCATGTAATATTTAACATGGAAACTCCAGGATACAAGTATGAAAGAACCAAATTATAAAATCACTTTAACGCTTTCCCTCTTTGAATTGTCTACATTTGGGAGCTGATACCTCAGTGACACGGTGGCAGTGAGTTGGCAGAGTTAAGAGCAGCTTAATGACAGTCTTTGTTTTGTTAAGAACTAATTTAATCCTAAACGCTCAACTAGAGCCAGTGATTCCAAGGGCAGTATTCTCAGAAACTGTGGATCTGCAGCATATTTTTGTGGTCTGCAAAATTAAACTTTTGGAAAACGTGACACTGAAGCACTGACAGAATAAACAGCCAGGGACAAGATGCTGTCCAGGGAAAGGTTCCTTGAGGATATGCCAAAAAAGCTCAGCTTCAGTGTGCATTGGCCTTCAGTGTTAGCATGGTTCTACAAAAATACTTATAATTAAAAGCTACATGGGTTTTCCATGCTGCCTTCAAAATTACAGGTTTTACCATAGCAGCCCTTTGTGAGGCCATAACTGTCTTTGTTTTGTCATACCTGTACAGGAATTTACATATTGGAAGCATTACTAGAAATTAGCATTCTAGGTCAGGAACCTTTGAAGAGACCTAATGCTTTAGGAGAGGTGCTGGAATGTTGTTTTCATTTTTCTTTTCTAGGTACTTTGATGGAATTGGGTATCTCACCCATTGTGACATCAGGTTTGATCATGCAGCTGCTGGCAGGAGCAAAGATCATTGAAGTTGGTGATACTCCAAAAGACAGAGCCTTGTTCAATGGAGCTCAGAAATGTAAGCGCTGCTCCAATTAAAATTACTGAGTGTATTTTTATTCTTGGGAAAGCAGCCTGCCCAAGTGATACTAGATATGAGATTTCTTTGGTAGATGACTTCAGATTTTTTTAAAGGATTTGCTTTCTCTCTTGTTTTAGTATTTGGGATGATTATTACCATTGGGCAAGCCATTGTGTATGTTATGACTGGAATGTATGGAGATCCTGCTGAAATGGGTGCTGGAATTTGTCTTCTTATTATAATTCAGGTTTGTAAAGATCTATTTTGTGTGTAACTGATACTGGTTAGAGACAGTATAGCTGGTAGGAAAAAACATTCTGTGTCTGGGTGACTTCAAGTTATTTATTTTTTATTCCTGCAAAGCATCATTTGTATCTGTCTAGATATGAGAAATTCTAAATATTCCATAAAGGAGGAGAATAGCTGGGATAGTTAATATCAAAAGTATTTCAGGTGGGAGTGGTGGTTAATTGAAAATACAGGAATTGGTGGACATTGGAAACAGTGGCTGCGCTTCAGTGCTGTGGAGGAATTCTCACTAAATGGCACAGCTGCAGCTTTGAGACATTCTCCTGCAGAACAAAACAGTAAATACACAAACCTAAACATCTTTTTTAGAAACACAGTTATTACCAAGTAATCTGTTTGCTGTGTCTGTCTTGAAAAAAGGCACAGAGCTCATTGCCAGGTGAGATGTTCAGGCCTTGGTATGTGAGAGGTCAGAAACACTGCATGAATGACATTTAGATGAAAGACTTTAAGATCACTCTCCAACATTATGAAAATACTGAAGCAGGGAATTAAAACACAACTCTTGATTTATTCTTGCTTCTGCTCAGTTCTGTTTCTTTTCTCACAGCTGTTTGTGGCTGGGTTGATTGTGTTGCTGCTAGATGAGTTGCTACAGAAAGGTTATGGATTGGGGTCTGGTATTTCCCTCTTTATTGCTACCAATATCTGTGAAACCATTGTCTGGAAAGCTTTCAGTCCCACTACCATCAACACTGGCAGAGGTATGTGTGCTGTTACAGTCAGTCACAGCTGTTTCAGTGGGTGTATACCACACATAAACTATCAGATGTTTATTGGATGGCATTTAAAATAAGAGTTCTAATCTGTGGTGATTGGCTTCTAAAGTCAATTGTCCAATCAACACTGAAGATGAAGATGTCTGACTTACATGGAAATTAATACAAGTTTGCCTTTGCTGATTTGAAGTGCAGCAGTTAAAATGGGACTTCAGGCCCCTTGAATGAAATTCTTTGGGTTTCCAAATTGAAATCGTCTTGTTTTAGCATCACTTAGTCCATGGAAGTAGAGAAGATAGGAAATGCTGTGGCTTCAGAGGAGTTGTTTGTGATCCAGTTGTTGTTTGTGGCTGTAGGATGCTTTTGTAGTTGGTGCCTCTGAATTACTTTAAGCTGGTTTGATTCTTCAGGGGCTGCAGTCTCTTCATTCCTCAGCCAGTCTTTGACAACATCCGGTTGTTCTGAGACCCCTGAAACAGCACCTTAAGATACAGCATCAAGTAATTGACTCATATACTGCATTCATTTGAAATCCTGAGCCATGCTTTTAGTTTGCTTTCATTTGGATTTAATTCTTAGTAGGTCTGTTGCATTTTTATTACTGCTCTTCTAAAAGCTATTTTTCACCTTGTTTATTATTTCTTCCTTCTGAACATCCTCCTGCTCCCAGAAAAGAAAGGAAGAGAGTATTCTTTCATGTGTGTGACTTCCATTTTTTGGTTCTGTTTTTGTTTTTCTAACCAGGAATAATGGTTTTTTAGATCATTCTACATTCCATAACCTAAAAGAGAGTCCTATGTTGTGACATATTTATTATAACAGGATCTGTGTCCTATTGTGTCAGATTTTCTGTATGTCATATTTAAAATCTCCAAAAGAAAGATGCTTTTTTTTTTAAAATGTTTTTAATTTGGAGATTAACCTTTCTTTCACTTTCTTGCTTCATGTAGGAACAGAGTTTGAGGGTGCTGTGATCGCATTATTCCATCTCCTGGCCACACGAACTGACAAAGTTCGGGCTTTGCGGGAGGCTTTTTACCGACAGAATCTGCCCAATCTCATGAACCTGATTGCTACAGTGTTCGTGTTTGCTGTAGTCATCTATTTCCAGGTAAAACTCCTCAGAGCAGCTCTGCAGAGGTAGAAATGTGTGGCCTCAATATTTCTGAGCCCAAGAGACTCTTAGCTTGCTAATCATTGCTAGCTCCTTTCCCAAGGGAAAGCTGGCAACAGTTTCTCTCTTCAAAACATCTCTCTCTGTTTCTCAGCACAGGTTCAGTAAACAGTGTTCCCTTGGCCATAACAACTGTCCCCAGGGGTTGTTTCCTATTCCTGAACCAATGGAGAGCAGTGTCAGTGCCATGGACCAATAATAGACCTTTTTAGCTCAGCATGTTCTAAAAGAAACTGTTGGCATTGTAAATAAAGCCTTCTTTCTCTTCTGACAACTCTATGGAGTCAACCTATTTCATGTCCTATTGTTCCAGAAGTGCATGTGGACCCTGGACACTGCAGTCATTGGGAAATGATGGGAAGGTTTAAGCCAGAGTAACACAAGTATCTTAGCTTTGAGTAATGATCTCTTTTCACTGCAGTGTTGTTATTTCAGTAACTATTACCTCTGTGACAGTAAAGCTGTAAAATTTTACAGCCAGGCCTACTTGCCCTCGCTGTGTAATCTCATATTCCATTGAAGGCCATACACACTATGAGTATATTTTTAATAAAACGAATTCTGGTACTGCAGTGGTTGCATCACACCAATAATATTCTTAATATTTATCATTGACTGAAAAGAATACTTCTGAACAGAGCTGGAGAACTTTGCTTCTTTGAGGTGTGTAGATTGTCAGGTTTCCCCAATTTTCTTGAAACATGTCATTAGTGTTTCTTTTTAAATCTAAGTATCTACTAAAATGGACACTAAAGGAGGATCCATATGGTGACTTAGGGGGTGGGGGTGGCTAAAATGTGATCTTTAAAATTTTTTTTGTTAAGTTGTTGAGTGTGAGTTTTGGGAGAAAAAATTTAAAAAAAAAGACAAAAAAAGACCAGGTTTTCAAGTTCATGTGGCTTTTCTTGTGTCTACTCAGAAAAGATCCTGCCCTAGAAAACTACACAAGAGCCTGGGCTTACTACACAAGAGCCTGCTGGTAACTGGCTTGTTCAGTTGGAAGCCATTACAGGCTTTTATCAACCCCTAATCTATAAAATGTATTTTACAGGAGTACCAGTTAGCAGATGAGAAACTGTGTTTATGTGAAAAGAATGTAAATACAACCAAGCAGTAACATTTTCAAATCCTTAAAATTTGTAATCCAGACTGTAGCAGAAAACCTTTGGGCTTTACTATCTCAGACCTCGCAGTTCTTGTTTATCTAGCAAGAATTGCATGGTCAGGAATAGCTTTGGGGCATGCTGGGAATGCCTGGTGTCTCCGACCTGGTGCATTTGTGTTCTTTCCCCCAGGGATTCCGGGTGGATTTACCCATCAAGTCTGCACGGTACCGTGGGCAGTACAGCAGCTATCCCATCAAGCTGTTCTACACCTCCAACATTCCCATCATTCTGCAGTCTGCCTTAGTGTCAAACCTCTACGTCATTTCCCAGATGCTCTCTGTTCGTTTCAGTGGCAACTTCTTGGTGAACTTGCTGGGGCAGTGGGCAGTAAGTATTCTGTCACACTTTAGCTGCATGGAATTGTTTGCATTATTACTTTGGTGTGAATCCTTGGTTTTTAACGAACTGGCTTATTTACTTTTTAACATGTGTATATAAAAGCTGTTTAAAAATCAAAGAGGAATTCCTCTATTAATACAAGAGAGGAATGTGGGAAATCTGTGAAAAATAATTTATTGCCTTTTTCTTCCCCCCTCAGGATGTCAGTGGAGGTGGCCCTGCTCGCTCTTACCCTGTTGGTGGCCTGTGCTACTACTTGTCCCCTCCAGAATCCATGGGTGCAATATTTGAGGATCCTGTCCATGTAATAGTTTATATAATATTTATGTTGGGATCCTGTGCATTCTTCTCCAAGACTTGGATCGAGGTGTCTGGCTCATCAGCAAAAGATGTAGGTGTTCTACCTTAATCATTTTCAAACAGTGCTTCTGGTTTAGAACTGACCAGCTACTGACTGATCAGTTTATCCCAGTAAACATCAAGTGACTGTGAAACACTGCAGCAGTTTCATAAAACAATGTTTTTTGCAGGTTGCCAAGCAACTCAAAGAACAGCAAATGGTGATGAGAGGCCACAGGGATACATCAATGGTTCATGAGCTGAACAGGTAAGGAAATGCTGACTTCCAGCTCAATGGTGAAGAGTGCTGGAGAAGTGTCAGCTAGAGCAGAGATTGTTGGAAGAATCTGATACCAGTTTCCACTACAAAAGGGAAGATTCTTCCCATTCAGCTGTTGCCTCCCTTAGATATGCAAAAGAAGTTATAGCAGCAGATTAGAGATTAACCTGTACTCTTTTATTTTTTTTAAGTGACATAATGAGGGATTTTGAGTTGAATCTTTTCCATGTTTGTAAAAGAAAGATACCTTGGTTATTACCTTCTTCTTTCCTGTTTTTTCCTTTCTCACAGATACATCCCTACAGCAGCTGCATTTGGTGGTTTGTGCATCGGTGCCCTTTCAGTACTGGCTGACTTCCTAGGAGCCATTGGCTCTGGCACTGGCATTCTGCTTGCAGTCACTATTATTTATCAGTATTTTGAAATATTTGTAAAAGAACAGGCTGAAGTTGGAGGAGTAGGTGCATTATTTTTCTAGATGTCCAAATATTTTATGGTTTGTGTGAAAGGGAAAGTATTTTGACAACATGCATCATTTAGTCCAATAATGCTATTTTCTTTTTACTTGTCTTCAAGTGCTACGTGTCCCATTACTGTAATGGGCATTGAGCGATGCCTGTGTGCAGCATTAGTACCAGCTGCCTTAAGAATAAAAGTTTACATTATCTTGTTTAAGTATTATCTAGTGTTGCCTGTAATGCTGGAAACAATTCATCTACCTTGCTGTTCAGACACTACAGTGAGATGGTAAAATGTATCAGTTTGAGAGCCGTAAAGGTCTTTGCACACAGCAGTAAAGTGTTAATTAATTTCCCTGTCCCTAATAGGAGAAAAAGATACCTGAGTTCAGATTGCCACATGCCAGTATTCCTGACAAAATTTATTTGTATCTGTATTTTACATTAATTTTTTTATACTTTTTTAACTTGCATTTCCCCACCGCTGAACTCAGCACTCCTTATTCCTTTGCGGTGCCTCCACCCCGGCACCTTTCTCTGAGCTCTGAGGGTGGGCAAGCCAACATTTTACCGGCGGCTGATACTCATCTCACCTGTGAACTGGTTCCGACTTGGTTGGAGCTGCTGCGGCTGGGACAGCCGGGTCCTTGTCCCGGGTCTCCCTCGGGACAGCCGGGTCCTTGTCCCGGGTCTCCCTCGGGACAGCCGGGTCCTTGTCCCGGGTCTCCTTCGGGACAGCCTGGCAGCCGCTGGCAAGGTGGCCCCGGCCCGGCAGTTCTGTTCAACCACGTACTTGTGAAAACTGTGCCACTGAAGCTTCATGTCCACTTTGCTTTTGTGAATCTAAAGAACGAGGCTTGGTTCCTAAAGCAGTTCATAGGAGGGAAAAGGGGGAACGGCGAGTTCCTGCCGAAAATTTGTCGCACTTTACAGCGGCGATGTAACAAATGTACGCGTTAGACAATAAACTTATTTAATTAAACTCTCTCCTGTGTCTTGTCTCTTCCAGTTGTAATTCATGTGCATTCTTCGGTAATTTCTACAATGCCTGAATTTTTTTTTCTTTCCAGAATATAATTCCGATTAATTTTTAGCAGCCACAATTAAAAAAAAAATTCCAAGATTCCTCCCCTTAAAGTCATCGAGCTTTTCTGCTCTGCTGTAATCACTTTTTCCCTTTGGTGTCACATTCTGTCTTCTCTCACTCTTAACTTGAAAGTAACTTTGTGTTGTTTGTGAAGGTAAGAAACTCTTCAGCAATTTTCTGTTTCCAAGAGTCTCCTTGATTCTGCACGCTGATCCTCATCTCTTTCAGAGGCAAGGCTGATTTTGATGTGTTTATTAGAACTCAGATTCTGACCTTTCAGCAGTGGTGACTGTTTACATAATTAGTAGCAGCCCACTGTGTGCAGGTGCACTGGAGGTTTATTTGGGGTAAGATATACCCAGAAGTGACTTGACTGAATGAAGGTGCAGCCTGGGTACACATGTGTCCTTGGGAGAGGAAAACAGGCTGTGCCCTCACAGGGCACGTAAGTGACTTCACACCGTCACCAGGATCCCCTGGCTGGGCCTGCACAGTTCTGGTTTGCACCAGTGGCTGGTGGTGTCATAGTCGTTATTTTAGATGTAACAAACCAGTTTTCTCTTTCTGCATAGTTTAGTTAGGGCTGGGAGAAGGAAACATCACCTCTAAACCATAATAGGAAGTTCTTAAAATTGCCATTTCAATTACTTCAGCCAGAGCATGCACACAGTGTTCCTGTGCTGCTGTCCCTGCTCCTGTCACAGAAAATGACTACTTAATAGGATAGTCCACGATTCTATGATTTTTGGAAGGGGCCCACAAGACTCACTGAGTTCAACTCCTGGCCTTGTGCAGGACGTCTCAAGAATCCCACCATGTGCCCAAGAGTGTTGTCCAAACACTTCTTGAGCTCTGCCAGGCTCGGTGCTGTGGCCACTTCCCTGGGGAGCCTGGTCCAGTGCCCAGCCACCCTCTGGGTGAAAAACCTTTTCCTGATACCCAACTTAAACTGCCCCTGACACAATTTCAGGCCATTCCCTTGGGTCCTATCACTGCTCACTAGAGAGAAGAAATCATTTCCTGCCCATCACAAAGAAGTTGCAGACCACCACGAGCTCTCCCCTCTCCTGCTGTTAGGAGCTGTGAGTGAGGGAGACCTGCACTCTTCTGCCTCTGCCTCCTTTGGTGATGTTACAACACCAACCAGGGTTATCTAAGCATCTTTCCTATACTGAATTCTAAGTATAGAGAGGAATCTGATGAGAAATGAGCCATCCTGAAAATTAAACAGTATTTTTATTATGGATATTCTGTCAAGGCTTGATAGAGCAGTTAGAAAAAGGCTTTTTGTCGGTTACATATTTCCAAATAAAAATACCGGAATCATTACTACAAACACTTTTTTTGCACTACAAGTGAAGCAAAGGACCTTGATTACAAGAGTTGTACTTCTAAGCCATCCAGCTGGGGCAATTTTGAATTAAATTTCTCATTGTCCAGTTCTAGAACTTCATAAAAGGAACTTGGAGCGGTTTTTCTGCGGCACGCTTCAGAGCCAGCGCGTAAGTGTAAACCCGGGCATCTACTGCCAGATGTTCCTCTGCCACTAGTTCTGAAAATAAAAGTAAAAAATACTGAGATGCTGTTAAAACCTCATCTTTACAGAAACGTACGTCTTTGCTAAAATGGAGATATGTAGGATTCTAGACACTGCAAACTCCCCCTGCTATCACTAACTCATACCTGGCCAGCTCTCTCAGAGCATTTTGCTTAACATACAGTATCTGCTAGGGTGAGAAATGACACGAGGAGCCCTGAGAAGAGAAGGGATTCTTGAAGCTCATTAGTGCATTTAATGTGTCCAAAAGCTCTTACCATCAATCCTTTGCAGTAGGTCATTCTTTGGAAGTGAAACAACTTCCACAAATTCTAGGAGAGAAGAAGAAGGTTTACACATCATTAAATTAGTGAACAGTACAGAAATTTACCTCTGTTTTCTGTTTCTTGCAATTTAGAGGGGAAAGAAACTGACTGAATGCTCACCATACAAAAGTTTTAAGCTTTCATGTAGCACAAAAAGGTCAATTAAATGGGGGAAGGCAGTGACTGAGTTCACTAAAAAATAAGTTTGGCAGAAAGAAGCTGGAAAAACAGTTGGAAAAAAAGTGTAGCTGGTAGCTATGAAGGACAAGAATCCAAAAAGAGAAACCTCCCTTTTGAGAATGAAAAATACACTGTTGAATAAAACTTGTTTGGCTTCTCCTGGTACAGAAATGGATGGGAGATGCATTTCAAGACCAAACCATCTCAAGGGGTTTGTCCAAGATGAATTTATGCTGGCTTACCTCTCCCCAGTCTCTCTGAATTACTTGTCTTTAGGGCTTGACCTACAGCTGTTGAGGGGTCAGTAATCTGTATTTCCTGAAATACTGGTGCTATAGGTGCAATATCGGGAAAGATAATTGACGCAATAATGCCCCACAGGAATTCGCATTAGGCCAAAGTCAACCTCAGCCACGTTTGATTAGGGTCAGATTACCCAAGCACAAATAAAGACCAGTTTTAACTGACTTTTTCTAATTAAAACTTGCCATACGAAGAATCACGCTTGACCTTATTGTCAATGAGGTCACAGTCACATTACATACCTCCATCATCTGCAAGTGAAAAAAGTGGTGAGTTAAGGGGTTGAAATACACTAGAATTTACAATTAAAAAGCATTTAATGGCTGACTGACTGTGAGCGACACTGCAATTACTTCCAGAGTGAAGCTACAACTGAGAGCAGTATCTAGGTTCACAAGTGCTTATTGCCCTCACTGCAATTTGGCACCAAAATGTTTTATTCTGAGTGTGCCAACAGCTGACACGTCACATCTGGGCTTGCCCAGTGAATTCAGCAGAGACACTCTGCTCATCTAGACTGCAGGATGTGGTTGGAAGGATGTGCAGTGTCCAAATCAGCTAGGACAGAAGAGACGCAGTGGTGGGGTTAAGTGTTTCAAACCCATTGTTTTGTTATCTTCTCAAAATTTTCAAATAAATGGTACAAAACTCACCAAGGTTTTGCTTGGGTCTTGTGTTCTCAGCCTCATCTCCATTAATGATGACGCTCACGATGTGTGTTGTGCTGTTTGACATTCCTGGGTCCAAGCACAGAGCTGCCAATGAGCACATGGAGAGGTTCATTTTTCAGAGCAGGAGTCAGGCCCCTTGACATTTTAACAAAAGCTTTCACAGAAATGTATCTGATACAATGGAATATATATTTGGCAGGCATTTGTGCTGTAAGAATAGTGAAAACTTTGTCTTCACATATTCTTAAAAGCAATGTTTCTGTAACTCTCAGCTCTTTTACAGATCTATGGCAAGACTTATTTTCAAAGCCAAATTTACTTTCCATTCAATAGACTAAAGATTTACTGTAAAGTATCCCTTATAAACTTCCTCAGTCTGTTGGAGTCTAATTTTGCCATCACCTGTCTCCAACCTCTCCCAATCCCCAGCATGCAGTTGTACCCAATAACTGAGAGACAAGACTCAATTGCAATGACATTTCCTCAAAATCCTAAGTTGCCTCACCTACCTTCTCAAGTTTGATTTACAATCCTCATTTTGCCTTCATTTTATCTTACGTAGGAAGCATAGGATTGGAACAATCATGTTCCAAAGGATGTCTGAATTTAATCCAATTACTCTCCTTTCTTCTTTCCAGCTGCAGAACCTGAGTACTGTCACCTCCCCACAAATACTGTCACTTCCCCACAGGTACTGTCACCTCCCCACAGCTGATGGAAGGGTGCCTTCTGCATCCTGCAGCTCTTTTTTTCTAAGCTCACAGATGCTGTTCACAGAAGTCCAGCAATTTAGACCTCTACACTAAAATGCCAAATCACAGCTTGAATAACTGTATTTTGTGTAAAGGATCTTAATTAATAGCAATTTCCTCCCTACAGACATCAAACTTACTTCAGACAGAATTTCAGCAAGTGATTCATGTAGAGGACCAAAGTTTCACTTTTACAGCCATGAGACGCTACCCTGCTAATCTACATAGGCTTTGCTGCTTGGATTTTGTCTTTGGTTTAGAGCATTTCAGACATTTAGAGTAGCCATCAAGACAGAATTAGCTTTGGTGGGAAAAAATAAAAAAAGCAAAGACCTGGAGTACATTCAATGACTTCCCCCTTGTACCCAGTTTCTTCCTTCAGCTCTCGAAGCGCAGCACTTTCTGCTGACTCGTTTTCCTCAATGAGGCCTGGGAGATACATAATACACAAAAACAATTAAAAGCTTCCCACTTAACTGCAATACCCATCCTGAGACCTAATCAAGCTTTATGGAAGAGGGGAAACATGCTCCCTACTCTGTCTTTACAGAGGGATAAGTGTTAGGAAGGATTCCAGTCCCTGAATTCATTACACTGCTGCCAACATCTGTAACCAATTATCTACAGAATCATGCTGCCTTCCCCAAAAATGGCATTAATATTCTCATGAGGGAATGAAGCCAAATGCTTTGACTCTTAGAGAAGGGAGAAGTGGAGGGAATTTTCTCCAATTTTCTACAACATGCTTTATTTTTTGGTTTTTTTTCATTATCAAATATTCCTGTTTTGGAATAGCATGTGGAGCTCAGCACAGTTCTCCAGCTAGAGCTTAATTAAGATCACAGAATCATAGAATCAATTAAGTTGGAAAAGACCTCGGAGATCATCAAGTCTAACCTATAAAATATATATAACCTATAAAATACCTAAAGATTGACACTCCAAGCACATCTAAACACACTGAACCATATGTGAGCCATCCCAATGTTTCAGCCACTTACCTGCAGGAAATTCCAAGCAGTAGCCATTGATCGGGGGCCTGAACTGTTTGACCAGGACAACGCAGTCGTAGTGCAGTGTTCTCTGCAGCACTGCTATCACTGCTACACCTACCACAGCCATGGGAGACACAAGGACATGGAATGTGAGCTTAGCAGTGAGATTTTAGTGCCAGATCTGGAAATGAACCCACACACTGCTACTCTGAGCATTAAATGTTTAGATGCTTGCTCCAGAATCCCGAATAATGAATTTAAGCTCTTTATTTCATGCATGGTGAGAGATCTTCAAAGCTCCCCACAAGCCAGAGGCACACATACCAAGCAAGACTGAGCCTCAGGGAAGGGCTCTCCTGCCTACAGAAACTGCTTGAAAGCTTCTGTAGGGAACTCCCTACCACACTCTTCATGTCTAAATGATGTCCCAAGGAGCCCCTGGAGCCCTTGGCCCCTAACAGCAGACCCAATCACCAGTTTGTGAGCTACTCTGTGTCAGGGCACCCCTGATGTCTTTGGAAGTGCTCCATCATTTTAAAGTGAACACAAGGATCTTGGGTAAGCACTCCCACCCGTAAGGTTCTGATTCTTCAGCACTTAAGTTAGCATTTCATTAGCTCAGGGGTGTAGCCAGCTCTGCCAAGCCACCTGTTCCACATGCTCATTCATTCAGGAACAGATCAGCTCGAAATCTGCATTGTCAGCTTATCAGAAGGACTTTCACAGGAAAAAAATGCCAACAGAAAAAGCCAGTGATTCTTACCATCAGCTGTAACTCCCTTTCTGTTGCCAGTACGCTTCACAGTTTCCCAAGTTCTGTTTAAGCAGAGAAAAGAGCAAAAGAATATGTAAATAATCTTCTACCCTTGCTACTTTCATTTAAAGCAAAATGTACCATCACACAGCGAGGTCTTGTAAGAAGCAGCAGGCCATAAGCAGGCCCTGTCATGCACTGCCACTATAAAACGTCCACAGTATAGTTTTCTTTTGCCTTCTTAAGGAGGGAGAGAGAAAATAGTTACTTTTAGTTACACAGAAGATCCAGTCTTGCTAATTTTAAGAGGACACTCGGCTGATCAGCTGGGAGGCACTAGGGAAAGCAATCAGTATAGACTTTAACACATTAAGGGGAGGGAATTAAAGCCATGTTGTAACACCTACATAAATACAGCAAAACTAAAGAGTGCAAAAGAATTGGACAGAAATGATAACATACAAGAGAAAACTGATTTGTCAGTAATATGCAAGATCCAGCACCACCAGCAGGGAAAAAGGAGCCCACAATGAAGAATCAAAAAAGCCACAGGATGGACTCTGGGACTGTCACAGAGTAGTTGCACAGCTAGAACTTCTGTGTAGCATCTTTCTAAAGAACTGGAAATGCAACACAATCCAGGTCCAGTGTGTCCAAGAGGATTTAGGATCAAATTCAATCCCAGTGCTTGCACACCTGCTGGAGCAAGATTCTCTTCTCTGAACAGCAGGAACTCTGAAGGAACCTCACAATGAATAGCTGTCACCTTGTGTGGAGTGATGTGCTTGTAATGCTCATGTTCCCTAGCCTAGGGCCAGTCTCTACAATTGGGAAGCTGCAATACCAGAAAGGCAATTACCTGGTTTTCCCAAAGGGATCAGTGTAAGTTGTTTCTGCAAGCTTCAACCATTGTCTTTCTACAATTACCTAAAATAAAGAATTCTTTGTTAAATACATTATAAAATTAATTCCAAAGAATTGGGAGAAACAACACAACTATTTTTAGGTTCCTTTGAAGACAAATTTCAGCATCACAACTCATGCAGGAATGTGCAACAGCATTCCTGTTGCCACTACAGAAAAAAAAATACTCTAAATTCTTGAATATGATTTTAAAAATAACCCCAAGGCAGTAGCTCTTCTGAACATGAGTTTTATAACCAAGTTTTGATGTACTGCGAAGTCCTAATTTTTTAGTGGGATTTTGCAAGGGTAATATATCAGCTGCAAAAGGGTCTCTGGGCTGCACAGACTTGAGCTACACTGGTGCTCAGGAGCGCCCCCTCAGCAGAAAGCACAGCCCAAAAGCTGAGCATGCAAGACCAAAAATCAAACAACCCTGAAACTTTTCTTGCTCTTTACCCAGACCGTGGCCTTGTGGAACTGCTGTTTTCTGCAGCTGTGAGAGTGATTTATACCTGCCCCTTTAGAAGTCTGAGAGCTGCTGAGTGAGTGCTTGGCATTAAGACTATGAGCAAATGTCTTTTCTGGGCTAAATGAGTTTATTTTCCCTACAATGTTTCCTCATCTTTTATGTAATTCATTTAAAAGAGAAAAATCCCTACTTATTAGCCCAGCAGTTTGCTTCTTTTATTGCAACTTGTTTTAAAATGAGTTATTTTTATTGCTTTGTCTATTACTTTGATGGGCAAAAAACATCTGCTTGTAACAGCCTGAATGTGCCTTCCCAGAAAAAGGAAGAATAAAGTAAGATCAGCTCCCACTTTAATGGAAGATATTCCAGCATCAGAGCAAAGTGTTACTGCACAGTTACAAAACCACTTCTGATATAAGAGCCACTGGCAGAAAGAGGGTAAATACTTCTCTGTATTAAGCCCGCAAAATGATTGAAAACAGTAAATAGCTTAAAATATGCAAGATCTAATTATAAATTTCCCATCATATCAATAGCTAAGAAACATTACAAAAAAACCCCAAACAACAACAAACCAAACAAAGAAAACCTTAAAAAAAGAGACCAAAAGAGGATAAAATGAAAATGCTGCCTGCAAAAAGCCCAGCTCTTAGTAGAAAACCCAAAATGATTATAAAAATTAAATCCTTTATGCTTGTGAAATATTCGTATTTAAAAAATGCCCAAGAGAAAAGACATAATCCAAACAAATCCCTTCTTTCCTTGTGCCTTGGTACCCGGAAGAAATTACAAGAATGTGTTCACTCCATGAAGAACACATTAGTGTTATAACAAGAGCAGGACACTGCCAAATCTGCCTTAACACCAAGGATAAACTGTTAAGAGTTCACTTAAAAGGGAACAGACACAAATACAGGCAGTTTAGGGCGATAGTGCTTCTAATAAGAATGAAGTACCTCCAGAATCCTTCCTTAGGACTGATATTATTTTTACTACTTCCTTACTGATGTCTTTGAAACAGCAATTATCTAAATTCAAATCCTTTCAGAAAACACATAACGTGGTACAATCCTAAATGTTAAAGCAACCCTTGGTGGTTCACCACCTTAAAGAAACAAAAAACTGTTTGAAAGAGAAAACTGTTGTTGAGTTTCGTAACACACCAATTTGTAAAGTCTCTCAGAGATAGCAGCATTATTTCTGAACACTGAAAAACCTCCTGAAGAGACAATACAAGAAACAGATGCAAAATCTAAGACAAAAGAGAAGCAGCTTAAAATAATGCAACACTGTAGATTTCTCTCTCCTCACTGATAATCTGTGTAATTATTTCAATGAAGAGGAATGTCACATCTTTTAAACTCTCTGACAATCAGGAAGAAGTGGTTTGTCTATTGAATAGGTTTTTATGAACGTACAGACTCTCCAGCGTTTTGTACTCTGCACTCACAAACTTACAAATAACTGTTACTTAACAACAAAAAGTGTCAAACCCAAGCATGCTGTACCTCCTCCTTAAGGACGAATTGTTTAGCTGTTTTTGCAACTTCTGTGGATGTCTCAGCTGCCATTTTCAGGAATGTCAGGTTTTTCCCCTCCTGTGCAAAGTCCAGATATATAGGAAACAAAATCAATATTTGCTTTCAGTGTAAAGTTAAAAGGTTCATTTCTGCACTGTAAATTAACAAATATAGCTTGTTGGAGAAAGTCAGGGACATGTGATGGCAAGTTCAATTCATGTTTTGAGCTCCACCCAGTGATTCCAGAGTCAAATAATTCAAAGGAGAAATGTAAATTTGGGTCAAATCCCTGACTTGCATAGTTTTAATAGTCCTATCAGCTGCCAGGTAGCTATGCCAGCTGAAGACACTTTTCTTAACTATTCAAATGTCAGACACTCATACAGACAATTAATCCATTTCAAATGGTTTCATTCTGATCTGGGTGAAATGCTCTGTAAACAGTGTCTGGACAACAGGACTGTGCACTCCCCTGTGAAAATGCAAAAAAAACTACACCAAGAGGGCTTCAGTGGTAAAACCTGTCTGCTATTAAAATTCAGAACTAGAACCTACCTCCACCTTATATCACAAATAAACAGCTAAATGACTCAATCCTTCCACTAAAAAACAAGGTCAAAAACTACACGTGTGTTGCAAGTCTGTGCAGCACGTGGGGCTGGTGTGACTGTGGCATGCCAGTCTCTTACTGGGAGAGATGTGTCCAACACCATGCAACAGGCAGCATTTTCATTCAAAAATGCCCAAAGCAAGGCTCTGCACCTGCAGCTCAGTGCCTCAGCTGGCATCCCCAGGAAAGTGAGATTATGCACTCCCTCCACCCAGTTCCAGCCTAAACACACAGAAGCAGGCAGCAGGAAAAAAAAAAATTATTAGAGACTGCCCCGTGTCACTGTGCAACTCCAGGGCACTTTCAGCGCAGAATCTTATTCCAGGAAAACCATCTCTGATATTAACTTAATATTGAATTCCTGAAAATCATCATGAATCATAAGCAAAACCCAGTGAAAAGACACAAATCAGTTTAAACCAGGAGAGATCAGATGAAATGAGATAATCTTAAAGATCTCAATCATCCATGGTCATAAACTTTCCATAAAGTCAAAAAGAATCTTTCCATGACTTCAGCTATGGATTAATAAGGCTCTATGCGGTCTCTAGCATTGAACAGTAGCAAAGTGTGTGAAAACCTCTCTCACACCCAACTTTAGCACTTTCATTTCTTACTTCATCTTTATCCTTTTATGGCAACATCTGTTGAACACTTGTGAAACACATTACATACTGGATTGACATTTACTTGCAGTAAGTAGTTAAAAGGAACAGGTAGGACTAAGTATTTCTGTTTATCAGCAGGAGTAAAGCTAAAGTACATGAAACCATTTCCTTGGTCTATACACAGGGCAGGCTCTTTCTTGAGTCTTAAGAAAGTGGTTTTGGATGAAGTAAGTCATAGAGGTCAAATGTGCAGATTGGTTTTATGTAACGTAAGTCTTGAAAAGAAATCCTGACCTGTTAAACCAAATTCTGTTCCTTCCTATTTTATGTTCTATAATATTCTCTTAAAGAAATGAAGCTCCTTTTCAAAACTACATAGTTTTATTATCTACCTTTCCACTATTTGTATGAAAAACTTTGTATGTTCAGTTGCTTATGTTCCAGTTTCTATCCCACTACAGATCAGTCAGCTGTTCCAATGCCTGGAACTCCCTTCTCTTAGGATTGAACAGTTTTATCTGGACAGTGGCCATGGTCTCATGCTGTGACTCTCAAATACAAGATCAAGCTTTCCACCAAACATATGCAAAAGAAGCACAGCCCAGGAGAAACAGTCAAAGGATGCTCTGTGTGATGTCTTTAAGAACACAAAAACCTTACATACCCAGCTCCAGCAAATTCACCTCACACATTTGTAAAGAATTATAGCCTCTTGCATTATCGATATAAATACATCAAAGAAGCAGAGAGTAAACCATAGCCTTGTTAAAGTTGTCTTTGGATAGGGCTAAGTCTTCCTTTTTTACTCTGCCCTCACAGGAAATCCTGTTCCATTGATCTCACTAATCCTTCTGCACAAATAACAGTGTATCTTTCTCAAATGTGGATAACCACAGTTGTATCATGAAAAAAAATACTAGAACCTCATTTCATGGCAGAACCTGTTTTCAAAACAGCTTTCTCTCTCCTGAGAGATTCAGTGGTAACTTGCTACTTAAAACAACAACAAATTACAGTTTCAGTGGTTTGAATTATCACTAAAACCCAAACGGGTGAACACCTCAAAGAGAGGGGAATACTGATCTATCCCAGCTTCTGTAGTTTGGGTCTCCTCCACAAGTGGGCGCAGTAACTCTAAGTATAGTGACATTTTTAAAGCTCCACTAAAACAGTATTTTTGTCCAGATTCAGTTGGCAGTATAGGAGTGAGAATTCCTGCTGTTAGAAAGCTGAAATACCATTTGGTTAAATGAAGGCTGCAATTCTGGCATCTCACATTAGTCATGTTGTCAAGGATGGCAACAACTTCTGTTCATAAACAAAATTAGCTGCAACTGAAAAGTAAATCTAACACTAAAATGTGAGGTTTCTAAAGGGCTATTTAGCTTTCAGGATATGCCTTGTCTTGCAGTTCTTCTATCTCATAAAATTCCCTCTGCATATAAATATGAGTTTATTTGAGTTAAAAATTCAATGCAGCTGATAAAGCAGCCTGGGAACCTGGCTACCTGATTTAGGATTACATGAGCTCTAAGAATACACATTTTTAATAGTTATAAACGCAATCTTAAGAATTTGCCAAAGTGCCCACATTTATCAGCTGCCTTAACACCAATCAACAGCACTTGAACTATCAATTATGCAGAAAAATAAATGTTTTCTACCTTGTGTAGTAGTTTTTGTGCCCAGTGTTACAATGTACTGCTGGAAAACCATGCTACTTCTTCCATTTATTTCAAACTGGGATCAAATTCTGTCTTGAAAAAGCCACGCCATGTATAAAACATGTAACTTTATTCCCATTGCTTATTCCTTTATTGAGTGGCTTCCTTTCAAGGCAGCATCCAGCCATTCTACAGTTTCCAAATCATCCTTCCCAGCAGCTAAAATCTTAAGCCAACCGAGGTCTGGGGATCAGTTTGAGAGAGAAGTCAAGATATCAGAACTATACTTCATTATTAATACTTAGATAGAAGAATTAGCTTTCCTAAATCACTTTTCAGAAGACATTCTCTGATCCAAACACACATTCCAGCAGACAGCAACCAGATTTAATGGAAGCTCAGTACTGGGGGGTCCCATGGTAAACTCAAGGTCAAGGTCAAACAAAATACAGATTTTCTTATAAAGAAGGTGCAGAAGAGACACTGGCAACATTTTATGCACGATTTAACAAACAGCACTCTCAGATACCTAGGCTGAAGATACACATCATTAAAAACTCCTAAGGCGCTTTAAACTTGTTACTTGCACTTTAGTGCTATGATTCTAGAAACAAAATCAATTTAGTGGCAATTAAGTTGAGGGGAGGGAGAAAAGCAGGGGGAGGATGTTTAATTTTTATCATGGCATCTAAAAGCATGGATGATCCACTGAGTGCCAAGTAAAATATGGACAAGTAACTGCAGAGCAAACAGGGACTATCTCACACAAGCAGAAGAGGGTTAGAGGCAGCTCCACGTTATCAAACTTCCCAACAGCTGAGGTGTCACAGCGGGGGGAGACATCCCCAAAGTGCAGGGTGAGAGCACAGGAGGAAACATGGCACGGAAACAACGCCACGCAGGGGACACACAGGCACAGACACAACAGCTGAACCACGGGGCTTAGAAATCCCCCACACTACTCTGTTAATGCTTGGCTTGGGACTGAACAAAATGAAATAGGGGTTGATAAAACACTTAACGCGAGCTGACCATGTGCACTCATAGCCCAGAAAGCCAAAGGTGTCCTGGGCTGCATCCAAAGATTCTGCCCCTCTCCCCTGCCCTTGTGAGAGCCCACCTGGAGCACTGGGCACGGTTCTGTGTCCCCAGCGTAACAAGGACTTGGAAATGTTGGGGCAAGTCCAGAGGAGGTCAAGAAGTTGATAAGGGGACTGGAACAACTCTCCTACAAAGACAGGCTGAGAAAATTGGAGAAGGTTGTGTGAGACCTCAGAGCACCTTCCAGTAGCCGAAGGAGCCACAAGGAAGCTGGAGAGGGCCTGTTCATCAGAACTGTAGAGATAGAACAAAGAGTAATGGGTCCAAATCGAAAGAAGGGAAATTTAGGTGAGACATTAGGTAGAAATTTTTTACTGTGAGGGCGGTGAGACACCAGAACAGATTGCCCAGGGAGCTGTGGATGCCAGGTTGGACAAAGCCTTGAGCAACGCGGTCTCATGGGAAGTGTCTCTGCCCACGGCAGAGGATGATTGGAACAGGATGATCTTTAANGAGCAGGAGGGACGGGGAGCTCCTGGAACGGGTCCGGTGCAGGGCTACAGGCATGATTAAGGGACTGGAAAAAATGAGGGAACTGGGCCTGTTCAGCGTCGAGAATTACAGAATGGTTTGGGTTAGGAGGGACCTGAAAGATCATCTGGTTCCCGTCTCCTGCCATGGGCAAGGACACCTTCCTCTGGCCCAGGTTGCTCCAAGCTCCTTCCAGCCTGGCCTTGGGCACCTGCAGGGATGGGGCAGCCACAGCTTCTCTGGGCAATCCGTGCCAGGGCCTCACCTCCCTCGCAAGAAAGAATTTCTTCCTAATATCTCTCTAAACCGTCTTGTCTCTCAATNACCAGGATGATCTCTAAGCTCCCTTCCACCCCCTCAACATCCTCCGAGGCCACGAAACAGCTCCATGCAGGGCACGCGGGAGCGCAGGGCGCAGAGCAGAACCCACAGGGACAACGCGTTACCCGGCGGTTCCTGGGCTCGGGGCAGAGCGGGGCTCGGGCAGCGCCGGGGCCGCTCCGGGGCCGGGCAGGGCAGCGCGGGGCGGGGGCGGAGCCGGGCCCTNCTGGCCCAGGTTGCTCCAAGCTCCTTCCAGCCTGGCCTTGGGCACCTGCAGGGATGGGGCAGCCACAGCTTCTCTGGGCAATCCGTGCCAGGGCCTCACCTCCCTCGCAAGAAAGAATTTCTTCCTAATATCTCTCTAAACCGTCTTGTCTCTCAATTTGAACCCATGTGCTGTCACTACAAGCTCTTGTAAATAGCCTTGCTCCATCTTTCCTGCAAGTTACCTTCAGGTGCTGGAAAGAAAAAGAAATGATTGAGAGGGGACTTCATCAGTGCATATAAACATCTAAGGAGGGGGTGCCAAAGTATGGACCAGGCTCTGCTTGGTGGTGCCCAGCCACAGAAGGCAAAGGGCAGAACCTGATGCCCTGGAAGCTCCACCTGAACACGAGGAAGAATTTCTGTCCTGTGCAGTGACCGAGCCCTGGAACAGGCTGCCCAGAGAGGCTGTGGAGTCTCCCTCACCGGGGATACTCCAGAACTGTCTGGGCACAGCCGTGTGCTCTGGGATGGCCCTGCCTGAGCAGGGAGCACATGGGCCCTGTGGTCCCTTCCAACCTGACCCACTCTGGAATTCTCTGGGGCTGGGCTGGGGTAAAAATGAGCTTGTGTTGGGGCAGGGTTGGGTGAGATAGAGGGGACCTATGTGGGGCAAGGCTGGAGTGGAGGTGGTGAAGGGTTGATTGAGCCATCAGCTGCAGTCCCAGGAGCTGGGGTTTTGTCTCTACATCCCAAGGGAGTGTTTTGGGAAGCCCTGGGGCAGGGCAGATACCCCTGTGTTCCCTGCTCTCCTGGTGAGTCTCCATGCTGACCATCAGAAGATATCCACACTGTTTCTGTATCCAAATCCTGTTGTTCCTACTTTCCTACTCAAACTGTGACTGAATAGCTCCAACCCAAGTGGCCAGCTTGGTGTTCCTGTGTATTTCTGGAAGCCATAGGAAATTCTGCAGTGCTGCTGTAGGTCATGAGATAGTTGCAAGAACTACCAGTAGCTCAGGAAAATTGAGATAGCCACCCTGTTGGATCAAAAAGTGCTGACATCATGCTTGTAGTTATCAAAGCATTTCATCTTTTATCTTTCTTAGCGTTTAACACAGGCTTATTTTTGGCTAGTTTAGTGATAGTCCTGCATTTTTGGAACATGATGATGGCATAGGCAAATTTTGCTTTGAATTTCAGAAGGAAAACCTTTCGTTTGAGCAACATGTTGTCTTCTCACAAGCTGCACACAATATTTTACTTGGAATTTCTTAGAGCTTTGAAGGAGTGGGGCATTTTTGTGTATTTCATCTGAAATTTTTGTCCTGTATGTCCCTGGAGGGAAAATGGGCATTGCTTTTTGGGGTGAGGGATAAGATGGGCAAAAGAGAATTTTCTTCCATAATGTTAGAGAATAAAACATAGTATTGTTGAGGTATTTGCTATGAAAAAAACCAAATTCTTTCATTCCACTAGGATTTTATTATAGAAGTAATAATAAGGTATTAAAAAGATTTTCACGTTTCTTCCAGTGTTATACTTCCCCTACCAGAGAATGTGAAAGAATATTTGCTGGATGATGGAACACTGGTGGTTTCTGGAAGGTAAAGTGTGTTTTCTCCCCAGCTTCCAAGTATTAATGCCATTTTATATTCACAGCACCATTTTGTGTATATATATTGTATTGAGCATAATGAGTTTTTAAATTTGACCAGTGTGACTGTAGTAAACCTCACACTTTGTGAGCATGTGAATGGGCTGACTGTTGTTAGTACAGCTGGATTTGCTGGTGCCTGAAGCAGATCTTAAAATCCATGAACTGCAATTCATTCTAGACCAAGTGGACACAGTTCTTTCATTTTTTTCTCCACCTTCTCTGGGGGATGTACCGGTCTGTGGGATGCTTAGCTAGTGGTTTGCATTTGGTTCTTTGGATCTGACTGGGTCCAGTTCACAGGCTTGACCTGTCCCATGCCAGGCCAGGGGTGAAGTGACATTACCTGAGCTTAATTCTCAATAAAATAAACTATATACAAACTCAATAATTAGTAACATTTTATATAATCATTTGCACATGGGTAATCCATGCATATGACAGAGCTGTATGTCCTGTACGTACACCTATGCCAGGATTTTGGGTGGGGAAGAATGAGGTGGATCGATGGCAGGAACAGTTGGTAAGAACACAGGCTTTGCTCTTTGTTTCTGCCTAGGATCCCACTGTGTGGTTTCCTTGTGAAATTGCTGCATGCATCTTGTTAATGATCAAACTCAGAAACCTCTCCTCACTCCATGATCCCCTAACTGGTAGTTTTCCCCTTGCAGAGCAACCAGTGGGGCTGTGAGTGAAAGGGAGCTTGGTCTGATTTATTAGGTATCAATTTATATAAAAATTGAAGCTGTTTAAATGCCTGGTAAAGATAAAAGAGTTTAATTTTTTAATTTCTAAATTCTTTTTCTCATTAAAGGGTATCCAGAGAATTAGATTGTTTTTTAAACCATTTTAGATCAGAAGTAGTATTGACACCTGCTTCTGCAGAATTGTGCAATTTATTTAGCAGCAGCTGTTTATTTTAATAAGTTCTCAGAAAAGCTGAAATAGAGGGTTTGACTTAACGGCTGTGTTCTACAATTTTGCTGTCTTCAAAGCTGCATTGTTGACTTAAATTACATTTTTAAGATGTTTGCAGTTAAAATTCCTTTTAGAAACCATTTTTTTTCTCTGAGTTGAATTTCCTTAGCTATAAGTGAATGTGATCTTCTTGCAGTCAAGGCCAAGACTGCTTCTAACCTTCAGTGCACCCCTATCTGACCGCTAGATCTCAGCAACTGGACTGGTGGTTTAATCCCTATGGAAGTGCATTTAGGGACTGCAGAGACTCAGCTTGTCTAAGAAGTGACTTTTGGCAGGGATGTGCATTTGACCTTGCCCTGTTTGCTACACTCTCCACTTTCCATAGGCTCTTCTTTTGTCTGTGTGCTGAGGGTGAGGACATTTTCTTTTCTGAGCCAGAAATTCACATGTCAACATTTGAAACTCAAGGTTTATGAATTTTTACTTGGAAAGGGAGTATGGAGGCAAAGCATAATTTAAATTGAACTTATTTTTTAAAAAAAGTTCAAATTGTGTTTGGGTCAGAGTACAGTAAACTTGGAAAAGAATCATTAACAGGCTGTTCAAAAGCTTCAGTTATGGTGTTTTAGAGCAAAAACCAGTTATGGTTTTTAGGGCAAATCTGCTAATTTGAAAGAAGGAAAGTGTTCGGGGTAGGACCTAAGCCCAATGCCACTTATTTGGTCTTCAGTTTTGACTTCTCTGATTTTTCTCTGACAGGGCTTTGAGGTTTTATCTTCTTGTGAAAAGATTTTGACATCAAGACCCAGAAATGCTGTGGAAATGTCATGGACATGGTCAAGTCAAACTCCAGTGTCTAATTTCTTTTCCTGTTAATTTTTTGTTTCAGAGAGGATCCGCCAAGTCATGCTCAGGAGGGGAGCGATGATGCAGAGGAGATACAGGTCAGTGTAAAATGCAAATAATGTCAAGTCTTTTGAGAAAAATAAGAATGTATAACTTTTTCTACATAATTTATAGGTGCAGAGAGTACTTCACAGAAATAATAATCATGTGGTAGTTGCCATGAAAAGCTTAGAAATGCAAGCACTTGAGCTGTGAAGTCAGGGAAGGTTTAAAATATTTCTGTGCTCTTTCACAGAAGCCTTTTTTTATTTTCCATTTCTTGATAATTGCATTTGTAATAATGAATGGGAAATGTTGAAATTGAACTTAATGCTGTTTCATGTCCTTTGGAGTAGTTACTTCAAGAAACAGAGAAAGTTTCTGAGGCCATATGAACTCAGAAGGCCATTCTAGAGGGAAAACACTGAAAAATATTGTAAGTACGAGGTGACAGAAGATACAACAAGGAGATGAAAAAGAAATAAAAGTGAAACTAATGGATCATGGGTCTAAGGATGGAAGTGCTGGAGCTGGAGACAAGCTGTAGATAGGGAAGACTGAGTTCTGAAATGTCCATCTTTCTGATATAAATCACTATTGAAATATATACAGGTATCTTTTTATCAGTACTTCAGAGTAGTACTTCTGCTGAATATATACTGGTTTTCCTGTCTTACTTTACAGCCAAAGTAATTGCAGGATGGTGATGTTATGCTGTCTAGGGCAATGATTTGATCTACATGTAGTAACAGGCTGCATGAATTCTGATGTTCTCAAAAATTATAATGGATGGCTCAGGAAACTGTTAACCTTTGGCTTGTTCTTGTTTTGCACAGTGGTCAGATGATGAGAACACCACAACACTTAAGGTAAGGTCCTGTAAAAGCCCAATGTGGGTTTGCCAGCAGTTTCCTTTCTGCAGCCTTGTGGTACAAATTTGTTGCTGGCTAGAGATATCTCTTGCTGTATTTAACATTTTCCAGACCATTTTAGGTGGATGGCAGTGTAGATGTCTGTAACTTCAAAAAAGTTTCACTGGCTTAATTTTATTTAACTAAAATAAAACACTTTACTTCATCCCCAATAATTATACACTTGTTAGACTCTAGGAAATGAGCTGCAGTACAGCTCTAAATATAGCTGTCTTTCATTTTCACCACTTTGAGTGTCTCCAAATTATTTAATCAGACTGGATGCAGACGAAACAAAGCCCCTGCAGCTCAGTCTTCACAGCTCTTCTCTTGATGTGCCATTATTTCTTCTAAGTACATCTCTCTTTGTCATTTTTTTTCTTTTCCTGTCTTTGTGGTCTCCTTGCACGTGGAATCAAGGTCATAATGGATGCAAACCAGGCTTTCTTGATCTTTTTCTTACATCTGTTTCTGAACTTTGCTGTTGCCCTATCACTGTCAGAGTTAAAATACTCAAGGCACTTGTGTGCCATCAGTGCTGTGACTTCAGTCCTTTAGCTCCCTAAAGTTCATCAGGGTGTGGAATTGCTCATGTTGGATTCGGTGCCATATGATCACAACCCTGCTCTCAGTGGTGCTTCTGCTAGCACAGAATTTATAGCCTAGAGTTTAGAACTAATACATTGCAAATTTGTGCACACTGATTAATCTTCAGTTCAAATTATTACCTTAGATAACCTAGGTTCCTTTAAATTACTTAAAACAAGGATTTTAGGATCTATCATGTGGTTTGCAAAGCTCATGGTAACGATGCTAAGTAATACCAGTGTTTTGAGTCAGGTTCTGTTATAATGCACAACACAATAAGGAAATACATAATTCAGAGGTATTTACCTGTCAGAAGAGCACAGGGCAAATGACTCTTAAGTCTACAGCTTCCTCATGAGGGGAGCAGAGAGGCAGAAAATTCTGTTTTTAGAAAAACTTGAATTAATATTAATGGTTGCAAGGCCAGGCATTCAAAATTCAGGAAATGATGGAGTCCAGCTTGTTTGTGCAGTTGTAGAACTTTCCTCTTGTGTGTATATTTATCCCCTTGTGTTCATCAAATGACACATTGGTAACATCTCCCCAAGAAGGCTCAGTGTGTGCTGGTATTACATATATAGTAGGACTCCTGATTCCTGTCAAAACAAGAGAAGCTTGGATCAGAATGCAGTGGATGAAGAGTTTTACTTCTTGCAGGAACAGTTTCTAGAATTGACTGAAAGTCTAAAAATAAAATTAGAGAAGTGTTTTTTTGAGTTTTTCAAATGTAGTTTCCCATGGAGACTAGGTAATGTACGAAGGAAAGGTTCAGAATGCTTGAAGTTCAGTCTAGGTCACTGCACCAAAATGTGAGAAGGTTTTTTTAAGTGTTTGCATTTTAGGAAGCTGCAGTGAGGAGATGCCAGAATGTATGAGGTGTTTTATTCACTTATATGGCTGTGAGAGTTATGTTGTTCGAGGCATCAATTAGCTTCAGCCTGGAAGTTACTTTTGAACTGAGTTTAAAAATGGGCAGAATTAGTGTTCCTATATACTTCTTGCTATAAATCCTGTTACATGAAAAGTCTTTGACATATGCTTTCATATTATTTTAAAGGTCAAAAACCTGGTTTTTTTCTGTAGCACCACATTCAGGGTAGAGTTTGGAGCAACCTGAAGAGTTGGGTTTTTTTTTTTCCTCAGTCTTACATTTTCAGTGTTCTTTACAAGGCAAGGTTTTCTGGTCCAGCCTTTGCAATGTGTCCTCTTTTTTGAATCAATATACTGTGAAGCAGTTACTTTAAGACCTAATTTAAGAGCTGATTAGTTAAAGTATTACTAACATTTTATAAAACTAAAGCTTAAGGGAGCAGCTCAAATTGCCTATGAATTGATAAAGATATGTTTAATTCTAAAATCACTCGTCAGAAGTTGAAATATTAGTGGATCTTATTTGTATACAATCATCTACCATCGCATATAAACCAACAGGTAAGGATTTAAGGTTTGGTTATTTGACTTGTATTTTTGCCAGCTGCTGCAGATTTCATGGTGACTGTTACAACGTTTTGGGTTTTCTCCTGAAGTTCATGATACTTGCTAGTAATGAGAGTTAGAACTGGGAGCATTTTCAGTTTTCTCTGATTGAAAAAATGACAGATTTAAAAAAGCGATTTATTTAAGTGATTTTACTGAACACATTGTTTCTGGGGTTCATACTGATTTCAGATTTATTTCTAATGCAATATGTATTTCTAATAGTATTTAGAAAGTGGCTACACTTCACTATTAAATGTATTGAAATTTATATTTTTGCTGCTGTTCTTCATTCAGGCACCAGAATTTCCTGAGTTCACAGCTGAAGTTCAGGAAGCAATAAGTTCCTTGGGTGGCAGTGTTTTTCCTAAACTCAACTGGAGTGCTCCAAGGGTAAGAATGCTGACTCCCAAAACCTGTAACAGATGATGTCATACAGAATGTTTTGTGTTTGTTTTCTCTCAGTGCTTTGGAAAGAAGAGACTAGTGGTTCTGATGAAGGAAGAAGGGATACACAAGATATCAGTGAAGTGGTGGATTCTTTAAGTGGAAGACTGGTATCTTGTCTATCACTAGATGGTGATGGTACATTTTTAGGGAGGCTGATGCATGGCAGCACTGACTTTCCTGTCTAAAACCTATATCCTGGTCACAGCTGATTGTGTGATGGGCAGGCTCTTCTTGTTCAGGATCCTAGTTGAAAACTTTACCTGGTGTAAAGATGAAAAGTGCCGCAGTTTCGAAAAAAAGCAATGAGATTTCCTGTCATGGTCGGACACGAAATAAATTGACTCCATAGAGTTGTCAGAAGAGAAAGAAGGCTTTATTTACAATCCCAGCAGTTTCTTTTAGAACATGCTGTGTGAAAAGGTCTATTATTGGTCCATGGGACTGACACTGCTCTCCATTGGTTCAGGAATAGGAAACAACCCCTGGGGACAGTTGTTATGGCAAAAGGAACACTGTTTACTGAACCTGTGCTGAGAAACGGAGAGAGATGTTTTGAAGAGAGAAAACTGTTGCCAGCTTTCCCTTGGGAAAGGAGCTAGCAGTAGTTAGTAAGCTAAAATTCAGACTCAGAAATGTTGAGCCCACAGCTTCCTCTAGTTAATTTTAGGTACTCTTAACTACACTGTAACGATAAGTGCAATCAAATATTGTTGTTTTGTGTTCTGGAGAGACGTGTTCAATCAAGCATTCCAAGAAAGTTCCTGGAAGCAGTAAGGCAAAAACTTAATTTTGCAAATAAATTTGCACTGCTTTCATCAGATTATTCATAATAAAAACAGTAACTATTTTGTCTCTTTTAACCACTGATGAACTTTTCCTCAAAATAAAAAAAAATACTTTTCTGCGTGTATTTCAAGCGTTGCATAATATTTAGGTAGACTTGAAGTTTACAGTCCCTCCTGCTAATAAAGGTTATTTCAGGTAATCTCTGTTTCTTTAGGATGCCTACTGGATAGCAATGAACAGCTCTCTGAAATGTAAAGCTCTCAGTGACATCTTCCTCCTCTTCAAGAGTTCAGACTTCATAACTCGTGACCTCACTCAGCCGTAAGTAGATTTCCAGCAGACAATCTTAGTTATACACAGCCAGAAAAAACCAAAAGCAAACCAGAAAGACATTAAAGTAGCACATGCAACCTGTGTGCTTTGACATTATGGACTAAGACTATATTTTTTTGACTGCCTTTCCAGAGCAAGTCATGTTGTATTCATGAGGTTTGTTGCCTTCCCGCCCCTCTTGGTGTTTTCTTGTTGCTACCTTCCTTATTGGTGCCACTTCTTAGGGTAATACAGTGTGACTTTACCATGTCCTTTTCATATTTTGAAGCTGTTGAGGTTTGTGTGGCTGCCTGGAAGATGCTTGAGTCGTCTGCTAACTTATTTCACATATTTCTAGAGCTTGTTCTGAATCCAAGTTCTTGTAGCTCTTGGAACAAATACATTCCATGAGACTAAGGATAGCAGTTACAGATAAAATTAAAAATCCGATTTGCTTGGGGTTGATTTTTATCTGCTCACATGAAGGGAGTACTTAATTGTATAGTAACAGTTTCCTCCTGTACCTGCATCTCATTGATTTATGTCACTCATTTCTAAAATACATTTCTCTGAAAGAAAATGAGATTACTGGAGTTGATATTTCTGGAGTTACAGAGTTACTTTGATTACTTTTTTTTTCCCCAGACAAGCAGAATTTCAAAGAAAAGGGGCAATCCATGGCTTGGTATCTGAGAGATTCTTTTCCAGTAATTATTCAATGCTTATTTACATTACAGGATTTTTCAGGAGACTCAGTCAAATGCAGAGCCTTGTTCTAGGTGCCTTATAGGGGGTCAACAGGTATAAGTTTCATGTCAAGTTGTTTATACCCTGACAAAAGTTTTCTTTTTAAAGTGTAGTACCAGTTACATCAATGCTGTACAACTGCCTCATTTTTCAGTCCTGCAACTCTAATGAGACTCTCATCCCTCAGTTTTTGGAACATGAAAAAAAAAAAGGGGAGGCTGTTGACAGCAAGGCTATAAGTGCAATTCTGATGTTGGGTTTTGCATCATGCCTAACCTGCAATGTCAGGAGGTGCTGGGGAAGAGACTGAGGAGGAGGGGAGAAGGTATTGGAGTGATAAAACAGTTTGAAAAGTATGTTGGGCTTGGGAAACAATGGTGAGGAATGAGAATTCATGATTCTGGGGTCACAGAGAATGAAAGGAAGGGGGGAGATGAGAAATCTATAGTTTACATGTCAGTGGTGAGTGAATTCTCAGAAGCCTTTGGTGCCTTCCCAAGGAGCTGCTTTTCATGGTTTCCCCTAATGAGAGGTGGGCTGTCTGGAGGATGGCTTGCTCACAGAGCTGAGCAGTAAAATTTTTGTTGCAGTGGCTTTCGGGACTGATTCTTGTGGGTCTGAAAAGAACTTCACATCTCTTTGTGAATGTTACATAATATGGAGTTTGTATTTACTGTCCTAGTGTATAAAGAGGTCCAGCAAAAAGTACTCAGAGCTCCTTGCAGAATTCCTGTTTGGTTAAGTGTTTTCTAGTGAGTCTCAGAGATAAGCAAGTGTTCAGCAAGTGCCACTTGATTTAGATGTGGCAGCCCTTTGTATGGTAGAATGAATTGGTTCAACCACATTCACTGATACTAGTTTGTGCATTTTCTGTCCAGTTTAATCTTTAATCTCTTCCAGTCAGTGCCTCAGCTCTTCACTTCACCCCCTGCAGTCAGCACTGGCTTGGTGGGAGAGGCAGTGAGGACATTCTGGTGGCTGTGGTGTGAGGTTTCACAGCCTGGCTATTGATTTGAACATCAGTGATTCACCTTAAGTTCACACAAGAACAGCAGCAGCTGAGCAGCCCATAGCAGGCACATGCCCCTCTCCTGATCCTGCTGTGGGAGAATAACCTCTTGCAGAAAGGCAGTACCTCAAACTGCCCTGGTGCAGTTCCTTGAGGCTTCTTTTCCAATGTCCTAAGGCCACCAGGTAGCACAGCAAAGGTGGTAAATAAGTAAAGCTTATGACATGGTTGTGGGAAATCACCTTGGTCTCTGTGTATATCTTGTAATTCATGAATATGTCATACTTGATTAAATCATATATTTTTGTCCAGTCTCTGCTTGGTATTTCTAAATTACAAAGTTATTTGTGCAGAATGTCCCCAAGCAGTGTGATAATTATTGCTGATCTTTACAGTGGTCATCCTTAATCATACTATTGATTAGCTGCCAGTTCACTAGTCCTTAGCAAGCAGAAATTAAAAATGTAGCTGGCGTAAGAACCTGAAGCGCTGAACAAATGAAAATTACATACATAATGCATCCAAATCCCTTGGAAGGACTACTTGAGGGAGGAGAAATGCTATATTTCTACTTCATCAGTAATATTCTGTATGGCCTTAAGGTTTCTTGCTCTGCATAAGTAGCCTCTGAAATGCTGGATACTCTGTTGTTGTTTTGTGTCCTGTTCAACCGTATGAACTTAAATATCTACTTTGTGGGTCATAATATGGTAAAGATGCTGCAATGGCAATTTGTAGATCTGAGTTTTAACCTAGAAATTTAAGCCAGTAATGCGAGGCTTAGGGCAAACCACTTTCTTTGCCTTTTTCTTCCTCTCCCGTTTCCTGTCTGCCTCTAAACATTGTTCAGGTCAGGGAATGCCCTTGTTGTAATTCTCAATTGTCTCAAGTTCCGAGAAAACTTCAACCATGTTATGCCTTAATACAAACTAATAAAAATATGGACTCAATGCAAATATATTGAGCAGGAACAAATTACTTTGACTGTTTATAAGTTTGGATTCTCTCATGATGCTGACACCTTGGTTGAAAAGTTCAGACTAATGAATTCCCTTTCTAGCATGTTAATTTTAAATAAATTAACAAAGACTTTAGAGCAATGTACTCACTAATACAGTTGATGTTGTTTCTGCTTCAAAGTCAGCATTGTATTTTACTTAGCTGAGTTCTCAAAAAATCTTGTGGGTGGTGTGATGTGAAGTTTTCAGGCAGTAACGTAGGCTTTCAGAGATTTAGTGTTGACTATGCGTGATAAAAAGAATCCCTTTCTAACTGGGGTTTCTGTTAAGTGATTAAAACTCCTCTTTGGAGCAAAAAGCTCTGTATGGCCTTGATGGATGTGTTGGTGTAAAATACAGTTTTCTTCCTTATTGTTAGACTGGATGGACTATGTTTTGTTAAAACATGATGGATTGCTCCCCTTGAGACTGGTAGAAATATTAGCAGTACTTCTAATGATGTGATAATGCCCCTTCATTCCGACAACATTTCTGATGCCAGACTTAATGCTTTTAATATTGAATTCCGAATTGTAGGGAAATTTCAAAGTTTTTTGAGGAGGAATAACAGCCTGCGTTCTCCTAACAGAACATAGGAGGCAGTGTTGGATCATGAAGAATGTGCCTTAGCACTCCAGTATCTTTTTGCAGGAGCTGTTAGTTTAGGCTTTAATAAAAACTATTTCAAGGTAGGCAGTGCCACACGAGAGGATGTGAAAAATTAGACCTTTGATGGCGATTTTTTTCTTGAGGTTTTACTCTTGCCCATTTTTTCTAGAAATTTACAATGTAGTACAAGAATCTCTTTCAAGTGGTGCATTAATTTCCTATTCTTTTAGGCCTCAAAGTTCTAGCAAGGTTTAATATTCAAGATAAAATAAAGATACAGTTAAAAGCGTCTCATTTTTTTTTAATAAGGTTTTAAAATAAACTATGAGAAAATAGCGGGGAAGTATCAGGTACGGAATAAGTTTTACAATTCCCATCATATTCATAATAGTTCCTAATTAGCTCAGTGATTTGCAGATGAGTTCATGGCTTTCTTAGCAGGGTAGGTACTGGAGAAACTTGCCAACCTTATTAAATTGCTTTTCTCAGTGTTCAAAACTGACCTGCATAATGGCTTTGTGTAGTGTGTCCTGTGGTCAGGTGTTTGCACTTGGAGTTTGATGTTGAGCTGCCACATATAAAGAGATCTTGATCCTTCTGGTCTTGACTTCTAAGTATAACTCTGTAAAAAAGCTGTTGACCCTAACACAGCAAAAGAGTTTGATCCCTTCACCCATAGTATTCAAAATGACAGTTTTCAGAGGCTTCAGAAAATAGAGCCCAGGCATGTCTCAATTTGGGGTTCCTGACACCTTTCTGATTGTTCTTTAAAGCACGTCTAAACCTGAATAGGATGTGGCTTGAAGACACCCCACTTAGCATGGTGCCTCTAGAGATCAAAAGCCCATCTGTAATGCACCAGTTCAGATGGTCTCAGCAGTAAATGCTACAATGTGCTGGTAAGAAATATAAAATTGCAAACTCAGGTCACCCAAAATTTACTCCCTGAACAAAGGTTGCTTTTTGTCAATGAAAACCCATGATAATATTAAGAATGAAAATTAGATTACAAAAACATGAGTTTATTTTGTCTTGTGCTATGTTCAGCCATTTTTTCCTCATTTGTACTCAGTCCTGTATCATTAAGGCTCAAAAAAATCCCCTTACTGTGTCTTGCAGTATTTTTGCCTGTTCACTTGATTTGGCAGCGATACCTGCACAGTCTGTGGGGCTTGGGGTGGCACCCAAGGATTTAATTTTCTGACTTACAAGGAAAGAGGAACCATCCTTCCTCACATAGCTTTTGCCCAAAATATTTGAGGGTTGAGTTAGGGAATAATTTTGATTATAAGGCTGGGTTTTTTGACTGCTGGAAAAGACTGTTACTGGAATGAAGTGGATTGCAGGTACCCCAGTCTCAGATATGGAGTCTGTGAGAGGTAATACCTCATGTGCAGGCACTGTAAAACTCCATGTGCTGGACTTCAGCTGCCTTTGTAAAGAGAGTTTATTATTGGCTTTGTGTGTGGGGGGGATATTTTCTTCACCATGATAGGCATATACTCTAGCAAGGGTGGAATTCTGAGTCTAGCAAAACTGTGAGCTCTCATGGGTTTGTTTCTGTCGCCTTGACAGATCTTAAATTGCGGGGAATCTAAACTGTAGTTGAAGGATGTTATCTGTTTACACAGGCTTACAGATATATACGATGTGTTTGATCACTGTGCTTTTGGAATGCCTGCCTGTATTGCCCTACTTTTCTGTGTGTTGTGGATATTAAAGCCTAAACTAAAATGTGTGAAATTCATTTCTGCTGGCAGCATGCAGAATGAACTCTTACAATAACTCTTCGAACCAAAGGCTGGGCAGCCATGTCTTGCAAATGCAATGTTTATGTGAGACTTTTGGGTTGCTGAATGAAGTTCACTGCCAAAAGGAGATCTTATAAATATTGCATTTAGGACTATTGCTCAGCAGTGACCTTTAACACAGTTCCACGCTTCCAAGTAGTTGGTTGCCAGGAAGGTCAGGGAGTAGAACTGGAAGAAAAACACTTATTCTTCTGTGAATACCTTTTGAAAGTTACAGAATCTATTGTGAGGTTTACTGTAAAATGACAAAAAGGTACATGGAGGCTGACTTGCCTTATAGCTACCCCCATTCTTGCCAGCTCCTGAAGGGAGAACAACAGTCAGGTCCTCACAAGGGACAAAACCTTGACATCTGCTTGAAGTTGTGGAAATAGTTTTGTTCATTCCCACTCTCAAGAGATTGGTAAGAGTATTTCTTAAGGCTCTTAATTCAGAAAGATACCATGCTATGGAATGAGGAGTGCCGAGCAGCAGCGCTGTTTTGCATCCTTTATTCATGGAAATGAACTGCTGTAAGGCATGATGATGTGTCTCTGTTGTGTGGTTTGCAAAGTTAAACATTAAAAGTACTTGGGAAAACATGCTGCAGTGCAACTGGATAAGATTGCTCAAGTTTATTGGGTTTTTTGAGAATTCAGTTATGCTAACATAACAATACAAGTGTAAAGGAGCAGCACTGTTGATTCAAACAGAAATAAATCAACAGTGGATCAACGCTGACGTTTTGGACACGTCCTTGTCTGGATTTAAGTGCTTCCAAATTGCACTCGAATATAAGAAGTGATGATTCTGGTTTTTCCCCATGATAATTGTCAAAAGGAGAGTTGTTATGTATTGCATTTACTTGCTTTGTACATATTGGAAATAATTTAACAGTAGTTCCTAAGTTTCACAGTTTGGGGTTATTTTTCTTACTATGGCTAAAATCTTACATGTAAAGCAGATTTTGAAGCCTGTGCCTTACTTTTCCAGATTTATTCATTGTACTGATGATTCCCCTGATCCTTCCTTGAACTATGAGGTAGGACTCCTTGCATGATTTCTAAGTAATTTAAAAGAATTGCTCACAGGCTGGGTGACATCTGTGGTTGGGTTTCTCTCCATGAAATGTTTTAGGTTTGTTTTATTCGTGTTGCTTTGGATACGAAGGGAAGTCTAGTTCAGCACTGCAGGTCATGAGAAGTTCATTTAATTGCAGAGCAGGTGGGCTAAAGTGCAGACTTGAGGAGCTTCCTTGCAGTGTTCTCTCATGTCTGTCAGGTTGTGACAGGAAGGACAAGTTCAGTAGTTCAAAGTCATGTATTAGTGATGGTGAGCTGCTTGTGAACATCACACTGAGGTTACCAGGGGTGAGGCTTGCTGCAGTGGCTGGGGACATCCTGAACTGGTCTGTCGCATCTTGTTTCTTATGTTTGTTACCAGATCAAAATGTTCAGCTAGAGATGCTTTAAACTGTTAATGTGGAGCTACTGCTCTTACGGTAACATCCAGTCATCTCTCTAATAACAGTTTTTATGTAAATACATAATTTGTCATCATGCTGTAGGCTTAAAGGGCTTTTTGAACATGAATGAACCTTGTTTTATTTCAAAGTACTATCAAGTGTGCTTTAAAGATACAGGACATCTGAAAATTGGGACAAAGAGTTTAATGTTAACACTGCAGTTAGGAATGTCATCTCTGGTTACTGAAGCTTTCTGCTGCAGTTTAAAGGGTTTGAGAGTTTCCAGCATCCAGCAGCAGTAACTGGGGCCTTCAAAAACATGGATCCTTCAGAGTATTTCAGCTAAGGAAATACAGAACTTGAGAAGGTGCCAGAGAGATGCTTTAACTCCCCGGCAGTCTGTCCTATTGACTATAATAGTTTGCTTCCTATTTCTGTCCTGTGTCCTTATTTTAACTGGTTTGCGCCTTCAAAGGCGTCACAGAATCCTGCTTGGGTGTGTACCAGAATAGAGGTTGTTAATTCTGCTCATCAGCTCCTTTGACTAGGGAGCAACTTTCTGCCAATTCCATGACAGATTTGTTGTGTCTCCAGCAGGGTTTTTATTTTCCATGCTTTATTGTTAATGTAACTTGGAAGTTGTTTCATAAATGGTCTCTCACAGTTATAAATACTGTACAAAGTGGAAGAGCATAAGGCAATTAAGATGGGAAAGGACCTCAGGAGGTGTCTAGTCCACCTTCATGCTCAAAGCTGGGTAAGGAATTGAGATCATATTGTCTTGCTTGGCATTTTATAAAATCTGGTCTGAAAACCTCTTGGTGGAGGCTGTACAACCTTTGTGAGGGAGCTCTTCCAATGCTTGACAGTCCTCATGGTTCCTTATGTCCAATCTGAACCTTTCTGCTTTAAGCTAGTTTAGACGATATGGTCTTTAGAGATGCCATCTAACTGAGAGCATTCTGTGATTCTCTGAAATTAATATTAAATCTAGTTCTTTTGAAATATTTGCAAAGATGATCATGTGAACTGCAGATCTAAGATTGTTTTGTTTTCTAGTAGCAGTGGTCATCTTATCATTACAGCAAAACTGTAGTTCTAAAAGGCAGACCTGTTGACAAAAGGATGCTGTTACTTTCCTGAAACAGTGCTTTGTCATTTGTTTTTCCTCTGCAGCTTGTTCTTCGTAAATGGTGTGAACTAATCCCTGGTGCAGAATTCAGATGCTTTGTCAAGGAAAACAAGCTTTTAGGTAAGGAATTTCTTAAAACAAAATTATTGGATGAAGTTTTGAGGAGTTTCTCTGATTCCTTGAATGAGAGCTAAGTCTGAAGAGAGTTCTTTCTTTTCACACCTCATTTCTGAAATTTATGGTTTATTCTTTCTGTAATTTAAAATGTGGTTTACCACATCTCACTCTCCGCTGTATTTGAAAGCCTGACAGCACAGCATGCTTGCCATTACAGTGGGAATATTCTTAATTTAATTGTTACTTCAGAAACTTCACCCTAAGGCAATTTTATGAGTGAGGTCTTTTATATTCAGGAGGAAATTGCATCATCTCCAACTTGCAGAATGAATACAGAGGCAGTTGTGTATTGTGCTGCAAATACATGACCCCATGTGGACATTTTATGCAGAAAGTTGGGGAGATCAGAACATCTCCACAGGTGTAGGAGGTGTCTTGAATTCGTACTAAATTCAGTGCAGCTTGGTTAGAACCTGTTGTTCTCTTACTCAGGTGCAGAATCCTAAATGTAAAATGTTTCAAGTGGCACTGAAGAGCCAGGGTATCCATCCACAGCATGCACAGAGCCCCTCTGGCAGCTGGAGAACAGGCAGATTGTGCTAGAGCATGTGTTGTAGGAGCTGAGTAGGGTAAATTTAGGGTAATTTAGGGTAAATTTAGCTCAGTTGTACTCCTCTGGTTGTGTTGACTATTCTCTGCTGACTATAGCGGGAAATGAGATACCCAGTGCACATAGAGGTGCTTGAATTGAGGGGTTTAATTTCAGCCTAATTACTACTCTGAAGTTTGATTTTGGTGTGGTCTACCATGAAATCTTTAGAGATGAACAGAAACTCAAATAGCACAGGATTACTGCACATTTGTTCTGAACGAGGTTGAATCATTCTGCCTGAACTCTTCTAACAAGGAAGTGTTATAGCAGTGATGGAGCAAATGCAGACTCTACAGGAGGGAAGGTGATTTTTTTGTTGCTTTAAGATAAAACCAGGTTTGCTCACTTTGCCTCTCTCATGCCTACATACTCAGAAGCACCAAGCTCCATATATATCCACACGTGGTCTGTCCAGGGTTCCTTGTGATGGTGTGGAAGGCCAGGGATATTGGGCTATGTAGTTCTCACTGTTTCTCCTGTCTTAGCATGGTGAGTGTGGGCTTGGTTTGGCTGTGCCTTCTTGTACCTCATGGGAGCTGTCAGCAAGTTGTTGCTCCATCCAATCCCACCTATGTGAACCTTTAAGAGCACACTCCCTGTTCTTGCTTTCCTGATTTGGGTTTCCTGTGGAGCTGCACACAAATATTTGAGTTGTGCTAATCCAGGTACTGTCAACACACACCATTCTCCTAAGCCCATTGATTTGTCTCTTGCTTCTGGTGTTCCTATGCCCATCTTCCCATTTTCTCTCCATTTATGCCAGTTGCAAGTGTATTACAGCTCTCTGTAACAGAGTTTATCTTCCTAATAGCAGAGATTTCCCTTTAAGTCTGTATTGCTTAATGGCCCAACAGAGCTTTTTGAAGGGAGGAGACATGAATCCTGTCTTGCTTTGTGATGCTGGAACACCACAACTGCCAGAGATATACATTGCTGTATCTCTAAAACATTTGGATGCAGATTTATTATAGAATATATATATATATATATATGTAGTAATATTTACTTTCAAGTACCCCAAAGCATTTATACACTGGCTAATTAAGCACTCTGTACATTTCATGACCAGGTTTTGAAACGTAGTAGATCTGCCAGAATGGGATTTTTTTTTAGCTAGCATTCCAGCTGCATTTCTGAAGATAGTTCCAAGATTTTTCACAATATATTCCCATACTCTTAAAATTAATAAGCCTGTCAGTCAAACTAAGGAATGATGCTTGCAGTATAGTGAATGATTTTCCAGTTACACATCTGCATCCCCTTAGATGCCATCATATTTTGGTTGGTTTTTTTTTTTTTTAGATTCAAGTTAAGCTTTGCAGTGGTATTAAAAATTCAAAGTTCCACTGACAGAATAAACTTTTTTATATGAACCTTTTAAAAAAGAGCACATCTTTGGCAGAGTCAGCATTGTCTTACAGTAAAACTCTGTGTATGGTTAAAACAACAAACTGGCATCACTGATACGTCTTCCTTGGGGAATTCTGTCTCTTTGTATCTAAACAACCGGAATTACTAATTCTGCCGTGATGGGGCAGGTCTTGGATTGGACAGTAGTCAAGCAGGGTATTGCAGTGTTTTATGTTGACACATCCTGTATGAGAACACTTGTCACTCGGGATGCATGCAAGTGTATAATCCCGTTGATGTCATTTTACACCAGTGTCTTGTAGACAAATTATGAAATTAAGAGCTTGTAGGAGGGATGGTTTGTCTACATAGGCAAGAAAGCCCTTGAAAGAGCAAATGGGAGCACCAGGGCACTGGCCTGCATGCTGTCCCACTGATTTGGGGCTTTAGGGTTTCACCTGTGGTATCTGATCAAACAGGCACATGTTACTCCACACTTAAAAAAATCAGTTAAATGAGAATCTGTGGTATCCAAGGATTGTCTTTGCTAATGTGCAAGCTTAACCTCCACCCCTGGCATTTCATGGCTCCAAATTGTGGTCCCTCCATGTGGTGTGCAGAGCAAGGTTTTTGACCTGAGTAACCAAAGGGGCTAAAACTGAAAGGAAAAGACAGGAGCTGGAAACTTAAACACAGGCAAAGTTTCCTCCTGAAATTCACTTTAAAATAGTCTAAGTGTGTACATATACACAGGTTCACAAAATATAGGACAGAGCTGTTGAAGGAAGATATTCCTAATGGAAGTACTTGGAGTATAGCAGAATAAAGCCAAACAGTAAGTCACTAATAATGGCAGAAACTTGGGAAAACCCCATCCTCTGTGTCTGCTAACTGCTTTTTTCCTGGTTGTGTTTTTTGCACGCCTAGAGCTCTTTATAATTATCATTACCTGAAATTATTGACAGGTATATCACAGAGGGACTACACCCAGTACTACGATCATATCTCTAAGCAACACGAGGAGATCTGTAGATCCATACAGGAGTTCTTCAAGAAACACATACAGTATAAATTCTTGGATGAAGACTGTAAGTATCTTGAAGGTATCTGTGGTATGCATTTCTCTCTTCATTGCTCTTGCTTTCACAGGGCTTGGTTCTCTATAGCTTGGGGGAGTCTGAAAGCTGTTGTGGCTATAGCACATTGAGCAGCAAAGGTTTGGAATTACACTGGCAACAAAAAAATCGTGAAGGAATAGGCTGGAGTCTTCAAGAAAACACAAGAAATGAGTGAAAGATCCCTTCAGAAGGCATAATAACTTTTTTTTAAAGGCTTTTCCCCCTTATACTTGAAAATTATTTTTATACCAGAAAAGTGGGGTTGGACATCCTTGACAAAAGGCATTCAGTAGTGAGAGGAATACTTGTTTATAAAGATGTGGTCAGATGTTTGCTGTTAAATTATTGATATATTCCTTGAATAAAGGATTTTTAAGTTTCTTTTCAAGAAGTTTTAATTATTTCTCCTAGAATATCAATGCGCACCAGGTTAGGTGCCAGAACCTTTGAAAAAAGGCCACATTATTTGGTACACCTAATCAGTCCAAGTAGATTGTCTTGTTCTTTAAATGTAAAATCCTTTTCAAATTTGATTTGAAATAGTTTTCTCACATTTAGTGAGAATTGAATCGTGTTGCATTGTGATGGGTGATCAATAGTGGTGAAAAACACGAGGAAGAAATTTTAGTTAGGTCTGGCATGGACCAAACCTCAGCTTAATAAAACCCATAAACATGAGAATTTTCTGGCAGTTTTATTGTCATCTCTAAAGCTTTGAAAATTCAGCCTTTAGGTGGGTTTTAAACATTATTAATTGTTTTACCGAGACACCAGAGCAGTCAAATAGATCTGTCCTTTCTAACTGTCTGAAAAAGGTACCTTCAAGTGTCATATTGCAGTTCTTAATAATTTGACTCTGTAAAGCTGCTCTGTTTCAATCCAGAGAAGTTCTTATGGGCTGCTGCTTGGAGAAGACCAGTAGAATAGTACACTAATTTAATAAGCCCATTACATTTTGAAGTAAGATCAGTCATATAGATCTGGCATTCTGATTACTGCCTTTTAATTTTCCTCTGTGTTCCAATGTAATTTTAGTTAGTCAGTAATGAACTGATAGATAAGAATTCAGGGCACTATTTCTGGAAATTGATGCCTAGATTCAGGCTCTGAAACGGCTGTCTGGTGAACTGAAAGGTCTGAAATGTCATTTTATGTAAAGGATGCCATCTGAATTGCCTTGAGGGGAAAGGAGGTTTCTGGGCAACCTTCTGGGATGAAGGTTTGTTAACTTTTTATTCTTAGGCACTAAATGCTGGTCCATCTGCAGACAAATGCCATGCAGAAGATGTTTTCTGTGTTTTTGTGGGTGGGTTATTTTTTTACCACATTGCCTTTATCCCCCATCATCTCCCGTGATCCACTGCCTGGTAGCATATGTGTTCTTAACAATAAAAATCTGGGTTTGCTTGTTTGTTTGCTTTTAAAAGGAAAGGTATTACAGCTTTTTTCCTGACTTCTTGTTTCTTTGGGGATTTTGATGCTGTTTGCTCTGCTTTTTCCAGTTGGTCTGGTAGCATCTCCAGATGGAAGAGTTGAGTCAGAGCAGCTGAAGCATTGCAGAGTCAGAGCAGTAGGATAACAGATGGGTGAATGCTTTATAAATACTTCTAAATTATGTTAGAACCTTCTAAATACCTTTGGTAAGAGCCCAGTAAGAGCAGTGCTCTGGAGGTGTCGATAGTGCAGAGCTGGGCTTTGGCTTTCCCTCTGTTTGGAGCAGTTTCTGGTCAAGTTTTGCTGCAGTCTCACTGGCACAGGACACTCCTGCTCTGAGGTGATCCCTAAGGAGAGGGAGTAAATCAGGTTTTCTTCTTGTTCAGTGTTTGTGACTGTCCTGAACCAGTCATCAGAGTGCAATTAGTCTGAATCCCAGTGAATCCCAATAAATCCATTACCCTTAGTGGTTGCCACGGGCTTGCTTTAGGCTGACAGGCCTCATTATAGAAACCCTCAGATGCAAGGGATATCTTTGGGATATGACTAAGGAGAGGATGTGGTGCAGGCACTAAGTTCAGTTGCACAGCTGGGGAAGAAATCCTGGGGTTCCTGCACCCCCCTTGCAGTGATGACTGACTTAGCCACTGAGGGCTCATGTTCCTGGGAGAACAGAGCACTTAATCCTGGAGTGACTCTGACATTGTCGCAACCCAGCTTGTGCAAAAGCTGTGTGGATTTTTAGGCTGCATGGTAAAAACCAGCTACGTGACTGGCTTTGGCTTTGTGGAGTTGTGGTTTGCCCTTAGCCCAGCCAACTTCACATGAAATGTCAGATTAAGGTTTACATGCATGGATGTGATCAGTCAACATCCCTGCTCCTGACAGGCATCTTCCTGAGACTCAAGAGTTCTGCAGTCATATCCTTAGTTTATCCACATGTATTGGGAAATCTCTTAGCTGGAATATTCCCTTATTAGTGAAGGAAGTAACAATATAGCATTTGTCTGAGGCTTTCCTAAATATTTTTTTTGCTTTTCCCTTTCTTCCTGCTAAACTGGTACAACTTTTGCATGTAGCCGTGCCTGAATACTTCCCTGTTGATTTCCCTAGCTCAATAGAAAGACAACTCAAAGGTTTGTTTAACCATACAGAACAGAAGTTGATGGAAAGCTGCAGATACAGAGTCATGTTTAATTAAGCCAAGGGGAGGAACAGCAGTGGAGCCAGGCAAGGCAGCTTTGAGTCAGTCACTGAGTGGCAGGGGGGTTGTTTGAAGGAGTTGTTGATATTAGGTGTGCTGTGTCTGCTCTGGGTGACATCAAACATGGCCATTTCACTGTCACTGACCCCTTTGTTCCTACAACCTGTTTGTCTTGTTAGCTGCTGAAATCCATATGCCTGTGGAGCAGGAACTTTCTCTTATTAACTGTGCACTGTCCAACACAACGGAGTCTTGATCCTTCCCTGAAACGTCTCTGTTCTGCTGTAAATGAAACAGCAGTAATGTCAAAGATAAGCTCTCTGGGCTAAGAGTTTATCAAATATTCTTCATGGGAGAAAAATCAACAGAAGAAACCAGCATTAAATGGAAAAACCCAGCAGCTGATCTTCCAGTGCATTAACAGTAATTCTTGAAATGTTTCAGCTCCCTCTTAGAGTATACCTAATTCTGGTTTGCAGTTCTTGAGACATATTGACTTTGCAGATTGTGCTGTGTACACAAGTATCTATTCAGATTTAGACTTCTGTGAAATTATATATCTTGTACAATTAACATTTTTTCTCCTTTTCAGTTGTTTTTGATGTGTACAGAGACAGCAGGGTAAGTGAACGTTGGGTTGTATATAATTGTTTCTTATGTGAAAACTTGAAATGGTACAAAGATCAAGCAAGTAATAGCTTTGTCTTCCTAGAATTGGTCCTGAAAAAAAACAACCAACCAAACAAAAAAATGCCACCAAGGTAAAAACCCCAACCAAACAAAAAAACACCAAGCAAAACCTACTTGATTTTATTCTGTTCCACAGGTCTTTTTAATGCTGTCTACAGTAGGAGAATAATAGGATTAGGGGTGTAAATATGTCTGTGCCAGTGAGGTAATTATTTAATTAATATCTTCCAGAGAAGTTGTCTGTTCTAAAGCACAGAACTTAGGCTTCGACTGCAATTTTCTCAGTTCTGTGAATCTACAAGAGGCAACTTAGTTTTTGTTATGACATGAGAGTCCTTGCCGCAGTAATTTAGAGTAGAATAGACTATTTCACTTGATGACCATTGTAGGTCCCTTCCAAGTCCTACTGCTTGACCAATTCAGGGCTAACAGAAAATTAAAGCGTGTGGTTATGGGTGGTGTTCTCAGGCACATGGTGGGATTTGTGGGGCTGTCCTGTGCAGGGCCAGGAGCTGGACTCAGTGGCCTTTGGAGTCCCTTCCTACTCAGCATATTCTGTGACTCTTCATTAAGGGCATGGTCCAAATAGCTTTCAAACACACAAACAGGTCTGGCACATTTTCTTTTAAGACAGATATTTCCTTGGGCTTTATTTCTTTTTCCCCATGTGTTTTTTCACTGCAGCATTTGAACTCGTCAAAATTGTCCTTAATTTCTTCAGATTATCCTTGCGAGATTGGAAAATGGTTCACATCTGGATGTCTAGGATAGGAAGGGATAATTGTCAAAAGAGAGTATGAATGTGATGTGCCCAGTTTGTGACAGATGGAAGCCAGTTTTTTCTTTTCAAGCTGCTCCAGCTGTGGTTCTGAGAGTGGGGCAGATCAGAGCCCTCAACATCCAGATAATGATGGAGATGAGGAGAAACATCCCACCTCAACTATTCGAAAGACATGTAGGTGTAGTGCTTATGGGTGTGGTTTAGTGGTGAAGGCAGAGGTGCTGGGCTAAGGATTGGACTTGATGGTCTTAAAGGCCTTTTCCAACCTAAGTAATTCTATGAAGGTGCCAGTATCAGAGTTAGTAACCTTGACTTCTCCTAGTGTAAGTGGAGAGAAATATTTGGTCAGATGAATTGTGCTTGAAAGGCTTGATTGGAGAAAGTCTTTATTAGAGTTGAGTGTGTTGGGAGTAAGTCCTGATTCTCATTTTGTAATTGTGTAACAGTAAATCATGCTATAGTTTACAGAACAGGAATGTGTCTCATGTGGAAAACAATAACTGTACCATTTCTCAGCCTAGCTTTTAATGTAGGTACCTAAAACAAGGCTGTGGGCTAGAGCAGCTATGCTGTAATGGAAATCACCTGCCCAGGCTCACATCGACAGACGTGAGGATGCTGTCAGGGAAAATGAGGAGCAGCACTTGAGCATTGAACCAGTTTCTGCCGTTGGGTGCTCTGCCTCATAGCTGAGGCATGAAAACAGATTATTTAAGTAAAAGGTTTCAGCCTGTGGGATCTCAAATGAGCAGTGTTTCTTCATCTGTCAAGATGAAATATATCTGTAGATTCCTCTCACTGCCTTCTACCCTCAGGTCTTGTAAACTGCCAGATAGCCCTTTGTGTGTCAGATGCTCCTCCTTTCACACATACTATTGTGGTTTGCAGCTGAGTTCTTCATCGCTCCCTTGGCATGTGAGTTACAGGCAGCAAAAGAATATTGTGAGCATGATTAATTTCCAGAGCCCGTGCTCCTCATCAGGCTGGTTGCACAGCAACCTCACCTACAGAAGGAGAGAAATGTTCACTGTCTGCTTGTTTTAAATCCTTTCAACTCTAAATATGCAGCTTGGAGAAGCAGGTTGTTGTTATGGTTGTAAATGACAGCAGCCCCCTCCCCGTGCTCTCTTTGGTTGCTTTAGAGACTCTCTGGAGTTGGCTGCCACAGGTCCTGCTCGCCAAGTTGGAGGCAGGAGTTCACAAAAGCCTGAGAGTTGGCTCTGCTGTTGCTCTTTGCTGTCTTCCAGGTGTGAACAACAAACCCAGTTCAAGACCAGTCACTGTGGTAAGACAGCAATGCAGGGAGTGGCTCCAGACCACTGCTGGCTCACAGCTCTTGTTCAGGAGCAGACCAGTGCTTGTGTCTGTGCCTTGTGAGCCTTGTCACTGTGCAAGAAGGTGCAGCTGGAGTTAGGGAGATGTAACAGTTAAGTTTGCATTTTACCTATCTTTAACTTCCTTTAAACGACAGGCTTTGTCATGGGTACTTCCTTTCAGCACCCTGCTGCTTAATGCCTTAGTAAAACAAAGCATGAAGCTGACAGGGTGTGGTAAATCTATTGATTCTTTCTTTGAGAATGAGAAGAAAACACCATGTAGTACAAGTAGGGGCATTTTTTCCCCCTCCGCTTATGCAGAACTTTTTTTCCTGGCTTATGCATTTCTGTGCTCTTGTATGACAAAGGTTACGGATAGCAGGCAAAAGATAGCAGATAATTAGCTCACTACTGCGTTTTAGATACACAGTGCAAGTTATCTGAAACCGTGTTTAAATCATGACATTGCGTGTAAGACTTGAGAGAGAATTTAATCTTAAGAAAAGGCAGTTTGGTTACTGACCCAGGGTATATACACTCCTTTTAATAAGCCCTGAAAAGAGATATTTAGTTTGTTTTGCCACTTCTCATCAATTTGCAGCTAGCAAAGCTCAGTGCAGATTTAAGACCTTCTCAAGGAAACAGCTGTTGCTGTAGATGGTGCACTGCTGTCTGCAGAGGTGGAGAAACACTGCTGGGTGCTCACAAAAAAACATGTTGTTTTCAATAGTCTCAAAATCAATTTTCAGATTTTCCCAGGATACATTCATTCTCTAGAGAAATGATCTTAATGTTCCTGTGAAAAAGTTGAGCTGGATGTATTTGGAGTGAAGAGGAATTTCTGTGAAAGCCTTTCGTAGGGAAGTATTAGATATAAATGTTTCTGATGCAAGGAAAGATTCTCTGAACTGCAGAATGAACCTTGCCAGCCATTGCTTCTGTCTGTGATTAAATTGGTTCATTAGCTTGTTTTTCTGGAGTGATAGAATGAATCTAAACCCACAGACTCCTCCTTGTGCTGCCTTGGAGCTAACAAGACACCCCCATTAGCAAAAGTAAAAGATTGCTTATCATGAGAATTTGCGACAGCCTTTTGAGGAGAGCCAGAGATGGGAAATGACAGCAGAGCCCCGTTGGTCTCTGCTCTGATGGTGCCAGTATTAGTGCAGAGGTGTTGCAACTGAAACGTGCGGCTCTGGGCTTGCTCACCCTTCCAGAACGAATTAAAAACCACTCAGGTCTGTGTCCCCCAGTTTGTAGTTTCCTTTTGTAGCTGTCTGGTTTCAGCACTGTTGTTTCTGTGCTTTGGCTTCTTCAAATGTGCTTGGTGAGAGGTGCACCCCACGGGCCTGCCCTGGGACAGACACCTGTGAAAGCCTGTGTGCAACCGCACGCTCCTGCTGGGCTGCTGGCCCAGCTCCAGCTTGCGACTCATAACCACCGGTTTCATCTCTGCCTGGACTCCCCACACCTGCACCAGGAGCTCACTGAGGATGCCAACAGAGCCACCAGAGCATTGCTGCTCTGTATGTCACAAGTTTCCCTCCCTTGCACTTCCAGTGTGTCAGTGCCTGTGGGAGAGCTCAGGTGGTGTGGGTGGGAGAGGCAGCCCCCATGTTACTCTCTGCCGACGCTTCAAAAGCATCTTTGTGTGCTAGAAACCAGATGGCTGTAGTGTAAATAATTGAATGTATTTGCTGTTTGTATCAGGGTAGGAAAGATCTTTTAAAGAAAGAAGATCCTTCAGAAATGAAGGAAAAATGGAGAAAGCAAAATGAATGTTTAGTAGCTACACAGTCTTTAGGTTTGTTTTCCAATTCCACTTGATCTTTATAATAAACACAATAAAACTCTTCAGCCCTGCTTATGTCACTGCAACTTTTTCCTCCCCTGTTTGAGAGAACTGATTTCTCCCAGATGTATACTGGTTTTGCAAATTTTTACTAGCAGTTGTCGTCCTATTTCCTTATAATTTATTACAATGTTTTGTTTTATTAGAGTAGTTGATACTTCCTTGGGCAAGAGAAGATGGCCCTGTGCTGGGGGTTGTATCTTGAAGTGACTCAAGCAATACAAACTATTTCTTCCTCCCCCACACATCTGTTACTTCTAATACATCTTGTTAGTCTCTGCTTTCATTTTTCAGCTGTAAAGCAGTTGTGCTGTTGTGCACACTACCACAACTGTTTGAAACACAGATCGGCTACAGATGAGGCAGAATCTAGTGGGGACTACTAGTAATGGCTATATTAAAAATGCCTCTAAGTTATTCTTTATTTATCTACGTCTGTACAGCATCTTTGAGCTTTCCTGAGCTCCACTAGCATTTTGCAGACCCTGCTCTCTTGTTTATAGGGTCCCTTCTAAGACCAAGAATAGCAACTTTGCAGACTGCTAGATGGTACAGTGTTGCTGAGGTGGTTTTTCATGGAAAGCAAAATCCCTGTTTAGGTGGCTTGGGTTTTTTTTGCTTGTTTGGTTTTGTTTTTGGTTTGGGGTTTTTTTGTGGTTCATGGTTGGGGCTCTCCCCTATTCCTTGCTTATTCTTTCTGGGGATCTTGGTGGATCATGGGAATTAGCCAGAACTTCTGTGGGCTCATCTGAAAGCGCCTGGCATAGATCTACATTCAGTTTTTTTGAGCTCTGTCTGATCTTCTGTTTAAAAAAACAATCAAAGTAAATTATATCACATCACATCATAGCTTGCTGTGATATAAAACTCTATAAGGTAAAGGATGTTAGAATATTTTAAGTGCTTAAAATCAAGTGGTTTCAATTTTGATATCTTTTTATCTAAAGACCAAGTGTACTACAATAATCTAAGTATATGTGTATTTTGGTTGGTTTTTATTTTTTTTCCCTTTTTGCTTTGTTTTAATTCATCTGTGCTTCCTCTGCAGGGTAAGATTTGGCTAATAGATTTTAACCCATTTGGTGAAGTAACAGACTCCCTGCTCTTTACATGGGAAGAACTCACCTCTGGAAAAAACTTGAAAGGAGACCAGAGTGAAGGGGAAGCAACAGAACAGGTGAGGGAGGCTGAATAACATCCAACAGGCTTTATGGCCTTATTTTTTTCTTTCTTCTGCTGTTAAAATCAAATTGTGATGTAAATCCCACTGAAGTAAATGAAACTCCTGTAAAATGTGAACTCTCTGTAAGTAGAATCTACCTTAGTATTAATCTCAGCAAGTATCACCTGCTAGTTTTAGATGCCTGCAAGGGAATTTTTAGTTCAAAGAGCACAAGCCCATATTGCAGCTTTGACCCCATTGCAAAGAAGATGCCCTGAAACTTGCTTTTACACAGTTTTGGTGCATTCCTTTCAGTTTTTCTTAAAATCTATTACTTTTCTATATAATCACTTAAATTTCTGCTTGGTTCTTGATATCTGTCATGCAGTTCCCCACATCTCCGGTTTTCTGCTTGGGGGAGACAAGCAGAAGCTTAACTTCTGTCTCTTCCTCATCTGGAATACCCTTAGCAAAGCCTTGTCCTCTGGTTGAACTCCCAGGACTTGCAGAACAAGGCTTTTCCATCCCTTTTCCAAGCAGCATTTCCTCTGTACAAGTAACTTCCCGTTAATGCAGAAAGGAAGGAATAGTCTTCATTTTTCGTATTCCAGCTTTTTTTTCCTACTGCATCTTGAGACAGTGTCCTCACATCTTAACAAGTCCTTGGACAGCTGAGTAGGAGATAGAAAGTGATGTGTTAGTTGATCTTGGGAAATGCTTGGTTGTTTTCTGAGGAGAGTTGGCCGGCCAGTGTGGGCTTTTCTTTATTTCCAGCTGCTGAGCTGCGTTAGAGGTCACTGAAATGACAAACTTCATTGAGCTGATTTTAACATCTGAGAGTTTCTTTAGTGCTGTGGCCCTTTCCGTAACACAGTGACAGGGAAACCCCACTCCAGGCTGTCGCTCAGACCATTGCCTCTGTCTCACCATGGGGCTGTTGCTGTATCAAAACCCATTCCATGAGCTCTCCTGCTAAAAGCTGGCTCCTTTGTTCAAACACATTCCCAATTCTACAGCTGTCTGTGGGACACGTGAATTTTCATTTTGGGATTTCTTTTTCTCATTGCCAGATGCTTTACACAGTTTTCTGTGTGCAATCCTGGATGAAAAGTAGAATAACTTGTCTTCACATTTCATCTTACATCCAGTCACAGAATCTAGTGCAAAGTTGCTGATCTCTTGTAAAATGAAGCTGTTTATTGCTGTACAGCTGGCAATTGCATGGCATATCAATGTGTTGGACTGAAAATTGTATCATTCCCCAAAACCTGTTGCTACAAATGAGCATTTAGAGATATTTTTGGCCCTTTTATAGAGGTATTTTTTCCTTCAGTAAGTAAATTGGTCGGAAAGCTTAAATTATAATTTCAGTAAGGTTATAGTTGCAAATGTGTTTAAACAAGGAAACTGTGAAGACAAGTTTAGGGATTCTCTCAAGAAGATTTTTCTCTATGCAGAAATGTATCTAGTACTATTGCCCAAAGTTCCTTATAGCTGCATTATTACAGCACTGTCAAAAGCATGAATTTATAAATACATTAATAACTGATGCACTGTAGAAACTTTAAAGTGAGGTAATGAAAGCCATTATTTGACTGTTTAACATGTTTGACATTTTAAATTGTTCCTAAGTGGGCAGAGGCTTTATAAGAAAGCTACAATTTTTAGAAAGCACAAGTTTAGTTGAGTGAGTGCCAAATAAACTCATTGGCAATGTGACTCAGTCTCATGGAGGAGTCCCAGAAACATTTCTAGCTTTATTCATGTCCACTGTTCGTGTCTCATCTCTGGTGTCTCTTCCAAAGGATTATCCAGTGTTCCGTTGTACGAACAGCAAAGTCACCGTCCAGCCCAGCCCCTACCTGAGCTACCGACTGCCCAAGGACTTTGTGGACCTTTCCACAGGAGAGGACGTTCACAAATTGATTGACTTCCTTAAACTGGTAAGGACTAGCAGAGAAAAATATCTGACCTTCCACCTTTGTCGAATGGAAACACCTAAGTCCCTGGATCTCTGCTTTTGTTACCAACAAAGAGTACATAATTACAGAAAAAACAGTGTATTAAGCCATCACACAATGTATCGTTGGGTTAATTGTTTCTGAAGTGATGAAGAACGAGCTTTTTACTGCTCCCACTTTGCTTAAATAATTTCATTTTTATGGGAGGCCCGGAATGTAGTTTGACAAATCTTAGTGTAGGACTGAGCTGTTTCCTTTCTTACAGAAATGTAGATATGAATGTAGTATGAATGAAATATGCTTTTGGAATGCCTGGAGCTAATGCTTTTAACTTTTAATGTTTTTAGCTTTTTTTCTTTAAAAGTTACATGGCAAATATATAAGGAAAAACCATGAAAGAGTTGTTCCTTTTTTAGTCCTCTTTCTTTGTTCTTTTAATGCACAGTGACATGAAAACATGACATCTTTGTAAGGTAGGGAAGGGAGGGCAGCTTGCCTGGATCTGGATCACTCACTCTTGCCCACCACCATGATGTTTTCTGGTTCTTGTATATTCCACGAGTTAATGGACAAGGCAGATCGTGTTCTTTACTGGAAATAAAATCCTATAGTTTGGGATGAGAGAGAGGGTTGATATTGCTCTATTCCATTTGCTGGAAACACTATTTCTTACTGTTACAAAAAATTACTTAGAAATGCAGTCACTGTCTAATCCATTGTATCTGGAACACTTGTCATGATTTATTAGTGCTCTTACCTCAGATAACTCTGTCCTAACATTCTGAACTTTCCTGTTCTGTTGACAGAAAAGAAATCAGCAAGATGACGACTGAGCTACTCAAAAGCATTAAATTGAATTACAAGCAAGAAATGTGACATAAGCTGTATTTAGCGTAACTATTAAACTATTGATTTAAAGAAAACCTGCTTTTTATAGTCAATGAAAGAACTGAAGAGCTGTTCATCCTCTATGTCTGTTGGTTTATACAAAAGTGTAGGGAAGCTTTTTCAGGGAAACACAAAAGGTCAGGGTGAGTTCTCACTGGATTCCAGGTGCAAAGAAGCAACAGCCTGAGTGCAGCTGAACAACCGCTTTCCATTTTTCATAATGTGAAGATTGATGCCCCTGAGCTATGCCCTTGGACTCCCCAGTGTAAATATGGCAACACGTAATGCTTGTGCAGTAAAAACATGGAGCATTCTCTGAATTTGGGCACAGTCTTGCTTAATATGTAGTCACAAAGAAAAAGGAATGTACATTTTTATCTGTAGTAACCTTTTAAAATTGTAAATTGATTTTGTTTTGGGAGCACTTCTCATCCTTTATGTAAAAAAAATAATAAAACAATGGAGAAGGGATTTTTTTCTTTGTTGCAAGGGCTAATTCATTTCAGAAAACAGCTTATAGCTATAGCAGATTACTTAAGGTTTGAAATTTTTACATATTGGGAATTTGAAATTCTGAATGCATTTAAAGTAAAGTAATATTTTCACAGTCGCTAAAGCAACAAAATTCATTTAACTTACCCAAATTTCATTTTCATAGTAAAGCTTTCTTGAAACCTGTTTTTTTAACATGATTACATACTATACATCATCTGTAACTTTAATATACATAATTAACATCAACCTATAATTTTATATGCAGACTCAGTCTTGGGTTTTTTTTGTCACATCTCTGAGTTCCTTATGAAAGCAATTATTCTTTCAGCTCTTTAAATTCTGTATTCATTTGGTACTTCATGTTTTTTGTATAAAAGGAAGCTTGGCTAAATCTGGTGAAACAGAAGCTCTTGTTACCAGTTGCTGTTGTTTGGAAGGTGGGGGAGGACAGTTTTAGGTGAATCACCAGCTGACTTTTGGATATAGGTGTTTGTGTGGCATCAGTAATTTATTAACAGTGTGCAGAGTTCCCATTGGAACAAACGGACATTTGAAGGAACTCATAACCCCTGGAAATCGGTTCCTATTTCAAACCAGTTATGTGATACTCTGTGTGTGTGTATATAAAGCTGTTTGTGTTTCTTTGCCTTGCTTTTGCTGTCAGATTGGAATGGTGCTTGGTTACAATCTGTTCTTGGATGTTAAATCTGAGCTAAGTTGTTAAATTATTACTTACTGTCTTTATTTAACTTCACTTTTGAATGAAAATTTACTCGAGTTAAAGATTTTGCAGATTAAGAATCCACACATTGATGAAACATCACAGAGGAAAGCTCCTGGAGTGAGAACAGGTTCGCCTGCATTTAAAGCATTGGAATCTGCTTCTCAATAGCTTTTTGTATTCAAATTAGATGATCCTTAACTCAGGGCTGGTCTATACCTAATCCTGCCATACTGCAGGATTTTGGATGAGTGTTTCTCACCCTCATCAGAGGGATAATTTGAGTATAAATGTCTCTAAATGGGGTAAGAACCTCTAAATGAAAAAAAAAATAACAAAGCTTTTCTCTTTGCTTTAAAGTTTCTAGCCATAACTTAAACTGTTGTGGTCATCTAACCACACTTCCTTTCCACAGAAGATGCCCTGGAACTTCCAATAGATTCATAAATTCTTCTAAACTACAGAGTATTGCCTTTAAAAACACAAAGTCTTAGTTTAATACTGGAAGATAGCTTCCCACCTCTTCCACGTGGGCTCCACAAATTAATTTACCACTTTCTCGGCTGTCTTTGCTGACTGTTCACGTATTTGGTGATGGGAGCAGTTTGCTGGGACCCTGTGCACTCTGGAGTGTCCGTTTAGGTGGGTGGGCTGGAATTTTTCTCTTCTGTAAAATGCTGACATGCCCAGTCTGAATTCACAGGCTGCTCATCCAAACTATCCAACACTGACAATGAACTGCAGGTTAGAGCCACAGGAACTCATCCTGCTTCCTTTGGGCTTAGTTCTACTGAAGAACCTTAAAAGGTGGCAGAGCAAAAATACTGGTCCCAAGTTCAAAACTGGTACAGAAACAATCCCCAATATAAGAACATGACCTACAGGATCAGGTCCCCTGGAATACCATATCTAACAGTTTAAATACATGTAGATGTACTTTGCTTTTTCCCCCAACTTCAGGTAATCAGACAGTGAATTTTATTTGGCTGTTAAATTAAAGATTCATCTTCTAAAAGAATTTTCACCCTACACATCCTTTTGATCTCCTAGGATAATTAACAAACATACTCCCTTTGGGAAGCTGAGTTTTGGTAGATTAAAAATGCTTCAGATCAACTTTACACTGGATAGTACATGACACTTTCTATTCCATCATAAAAGCAGTTTCTGCCTCGAGCCGTCATGTACAGAAATTTGAAAATACAAATTTCCAATAGTTCAGGTCCTTGTTCATGGGATTAAATTCTATCATCACCATTTGCTGAGTAAGGGCCAACTCTATACTATATATTCTTAATTATATGCTTAAAACAGTGTAAAGATGCAGTCTCATCTAGATGACAAACAGAAGTTTTAGGGGGAGGTAACATGCCGTCGTTTTATGCAGATCCTGTGCCTGCCAAGCCCTGCAGAACTCTGGCTGTGTCTGATGGCTCCAGCAGTGAGACTGAGTTCTTGGGCTGCAGCTCTGCCAGGAGTGCCAAGGAAAAGTCCTCATTGTTTCACAGCCAATGCCTGTGATGTGATATCCTCCCAGATGGACAGTGGGGATCAGGATTCCTGTAACCCCATAAGTAGCACTTGTTAACATGTCCTGGCTGAGTTCAGGATTTGGAGTAACACTCCTGGCCTGGGCTTCAGACTTCAGTCCGTGCTGTTTGTTCTCTTTTGACTCTTCTTTCTCCAGTCTTGTCCAGGTCTTTCCTGATCCTTCAGCCTCTTATTTGTATAAATATTAAGATCAGAATTGGTAGCAGCAGCAACATGGGTAATACTGATCTGAATTGTAAAACCTCTCTCTGTCCACTTTTCCCTCCCTCTTACAAAGGCATGTTTTTGAGTGGTGCTCTTTAATACCTAAAAAAACCCCCCTAAACTCTAAAAGTGGGGGAGTAATATCCATGTCCAAGTCTCAGTAAAATCAGTAACACTTGTTGGATGCTGATCACAGATTGTAAAAATCCACATAAACTGCATCTGACACCTTTAGCTGGGAATCTCATCTATCTCATTGTTACATACTCAGCTGTTGCTCATGTCCAGGATGCAGGGAAAAGGTACCCTGTGAGATGCAGTTCAGGTGCTCATTTGTGCAGCAGAGACCCTTAGACACTCCTGCTTTCAGGTGAGCATTGCCAGGTGAAAGGACCCCAAAACACATCGGTGACAGTGTGGAGATGGGTAACAGCATGGCACAAACCTATGTAAAAATCCTTCTGTATCTCTGTGCATGGCTGAGTTCAGCTTTCACAAACTGTTCCAAATTTGAAGTGTCAAATAGCCAGAGAGGGGCACAGGGTGTTTGTCAGGGAGCATAAATAGGCAAATCAGCTTGGCAACTGTAATTGATTTCAACCTTAAAGGCCAAAAGTATCAATTCTGGTTGTATTTGGACAGATGTTACGTTTTGAACATTAGTTCAAGAAATAATATTGAACTAAAATAAGTATTTTTGGCCAAGAGAAGATGGACCTGAAGTATAGCACAGAAACAGACCATGGTGCTTTTGATTCATTAAGGACACTTGGTAACAACACTAGTATTTGGAGGCTTAATAAATCTACCTTAGCAAAAACTTGTCTGGATGTTGAATTAACAGTGTCTTCTATTTGTATCTGATGATCTCTGTAAAGAGAAAATCTCTAACTTGTGGTCATCCTGACATTATATAGAGCTAAAATAAGACTTGTTGCCATAACTGCTATATTTTGTGTAATCTTGAAACTTTCTCGAAGATACAGAGCCCTTAAGCAGTTTTGTGTGATTACAGGATTTTGTTGTAATAATGACCTTGGCACTGCAGTAAGTTTGGGGGTTTTTAGTTCTTTCTTTTGGGGAGGGCAGACTGGGGGAGGAAGGTATCCTGCTACATTTCTTCATGTGAACTACTGCAGCGATGGGTGTCCTGCCTGGGCATCAGTAGTGTTCTGATGGCTCTCTGGTCCTCTTAGCAGCTGGCCAGGCTTCTGCCAAGGGAGTGCTTTGCAGCCTGTAAGGAAAGGTTGGTTGGCTGGTTGGTCATAAACACTGACTGCTCAGCACCTTTCTTCAGGGAAGGTTGCTAGTTACAGCTGAACTTCTGGGAGAAATTTGTGCCTCCTAAATGGCATTACTGTCCAAAAGAGAAAGAATAATCAGTACTTGTTTCTGGTCTTTAGGGCTCAAATCCAGCTGGTGGAGGGCTTGAAATTTGGGTTCTGTCTTGGCTTCTGCTGTGAAAGTGTCCTGACAGACTGTAGCACTTCATTGATGTAAATGAATTATTCATGGGAGCTGGGACTGTAATATCCAGAAGAGAGAATGAACATGTGAAGCTAAAACGTCTGTACCCCAGTGTGAGGAATACACAGGAGGAACTGAGCATCAGGATGTGTCAGAAATGATTGATGTGCATTTCAGTGACTTTGGGAGATAAATGGCAGCACTGGATCACAGGCTGTCACTCAGGAAAGGCTGGAGGCACTATGCTGAACACCAACAGTGGATTTCCAAAGCTTGGGAATCACAGAATGGTTTAGGTTAGAAAGGACTGGTAAATGTCCTCTAGTCCTCGAATGCTTCCAGGAATGGGGCAACCACAACTTCTCTGGGCACCCTGTTCCTGTGTCTCACACTTCCTCATGAAAAACTTCTTCCTTAATGTCAGTCTAAAGTGATCCTCTTTCAGTTTAAAGCTGCTGCCCTTTGCCCTGTCACTACAGCCCCTGGTAAAATTCTATGTTGCCTATAAGCCCCTTTTAAGTACTGAAAGGCTGCAATATGGTCGACCCAGAGCTTTTCCCAGCTTTCCCCACCTCCCTCAGCCTTTCCTCAAAGGATAGATGTTCCAGCCATGGGATCATTTTTGTGGCCTTCCTCTGGATCTGCTCCAACAGGTCCATGTCCTTCCTGTATTGGGGACCCCAGAGCTGGATGCAGCACTGCAGGTGAGGTCTCAGCAGAGCAGAGCAGAGGGACTGAACCCCCTGCCTTGATCTGCTGCCCATGATGCAGGGGATGCAGCCCAGGACACGTTTGGCTTTCTGGGCTGGAAGTGCAATATGGCCAGCTTGTGCTCAATTTTTCATCCACCAGTATTCCAGTACTTCCAAACAATGTTTGACAATCTATTTGGGAAAGTGCCTAACACGGGAAAACTTGAAAAGAAAGAGAGTTAATAGATTTTTTTTTTCCCCCCAGAGGACAGTTTGTATTTCAGAAGGTACAGTGTGTTGTTATTCCAGAGTTAACTGTTCTGGGTTGCAGTCAGGCTTATTTGAAGCTTAAAACTTTAAAAGTCAGAAGTAATTCAGGTGGAAGTGGCTGTGGAGTTGGCATTTGGTGCTCTGGAGAAAGCAGGGAGATGAGAGAAGCAGAATACGGGCCTCAAAAGGCAGTTTTGGTAAGTGTGGGTGTTGGTGCCTGGATCCATTTGGGAGAGGTGGGCGGGATAACTGAAGAGAGGTGCTTTTTTAATGGCCCGTCAGCAGTGTCCTAATGTGAAGGGAAAATGGCACAGCAGGGGCTTGTAAGGATCAATCAAAATGAAAACTGTGGAAATCTTATGGAAAGGCACATGATTAAGTGTGAAAAAATGAGTGGATGGAGAAAAAATGACGGATGATTCAGAGAAAACTGATGCTGCAAAATGTTTTCTTTGCCTCACTATACTCTTTCCCTTTTCCAAGGAAAAGAAGAAATGAAGCAAATTAACACAATTTAGCAGAAAAATTGCACTTGGAATAGCTATTGATATGAAGCCAGAGAGGGCATTGTGAGACCATCATATATTTTATTTCAGGGTCTGTATTTTTCTGTAGCTTCATTAATGGCTGGAGCGGTGAAATAAATAGCCTGTATATAAATCCGTGGTTGGCAGTGAGTTGAGAATACACTCAGGCACTTTGGAGGTTTGTATCAGAATTTGAAACGTCCATAATACACAGGGAAAATGGCCTGAAATAATGAGAAGAAATTTGATAAAGGCAAGTGCAAAAAGCTGTAGTTAGGAGGAGAAATCAGACATTCAAGTATAAATGGGTGAGAGCTGGCAGAGCAGCAGTGCAGTGGGAGTGGATAAGTTACAGTAGAGACCATTAAATGCAAGGTGATAATAAGCTGTTGGGGGAGGATAAAGGCAGGTGTCATTCTGGGCTAGCAGGAGAGAGGGATGGAAAAAATCAGAGATTATTTTATTTGATGAGAGGATGGTGTAGTGAGATGCGTCGCGTTAGGCACAATGTTGCAAGAAATACTGTGGTCATTGGAGAGCGGCCAAGATTGAATAAAGAATCACAGAATAATTCAAGTTAGAAGGGATTCATAAGGATCACTGAGTCTGGCTCCCTGCACCTCAGAGGACCACCTTAAGCTAAACTGTGTGACTGAGAGCATCATGCAGACTCTCCTTGAATGCTGCCAGGCTTGGGGCTGTGACCCCTTCCCCAGAGAGCCTCTTCCAGTGCCCGACCACCTGCTCAGTGAAGAACCTTTTCCCAGAGTTCAGACTGGACAGCATCCCCACTGCAGCTTCTTTCCTTTGCCTCGTGCCCCGTTGCTGGTCACCAGAGAGGGGAGACCAGCACCTCCACCTTCTCCCGTGAGAGGGGTGCAGACTGTGAGGTCTCTCCTCCGTCTCCTCCAAGCTGAACAAACCAAGGGACTTCAGCTGCTCCCCAGAAGTCTTGCCCTTCAGACCTTTTGCCATCTTGGCCACCCTCCTCTGGACACACTTGATTAGTTTGATGTCCTTCTTACATTGTGGTGCCCAAAACTGCCCCCAGGACTTGAAGTGAGGCCACCCCAGTTCAGAGCAGAGCAGGACAATCCCCTCCCTTTCCTGTCTGGTGATGCTGTGCCTGCCGTATCCCAGGACATGGTCGGCCCTCCTGGCTGCCAGAACACATTGTTGACTCATATTTCACTTTCAAATCTACAGTTAAGTAGATTTGTAAGATCCCCCAAGCCTTCTCTTCTGTACATGGATCACTCCCAGCTCTCTCTGCTTTTCCTCACAGGAGAGATGCTCCAGTGCCCAACAGATTTCTCCAAGGAGTACCCTAGAAATTGTGGACAACTTTGAACTTAAATCGCTTAGAAAAAACTACTGTAATCATGAAACATGGTTTTCTAACTGCACTGGATGTTGGGCTCTAATCCCAGGAGGAACAGCTTGGCCTGTGATACCATCTTTGAAGGCCTAGGCAGGGTAGAAGGGACAAACCTGCCTTCTCTGGCTGTGTTTTCCAAATTATTGCCTGCTGGCTCTGTGACAGCAAGATGCCCCTTGTGTCCTGGTTTTGGGGTCAGGAATGTAGTAAGAGCTGCCTTCAGTCTCTGCTGTTCCACAGATTCATGTTTCTTCCCATCCAGCACTGCTCAGGAACTCGAATGGGTGTTTTGGCAAATTATTGCCTGCTGCTCTTTCAGCATGCACCTGCCACTTGTCCCCTGGGTCCAGGGTCAGGAAGGACTTTCTTTGTGAGATTTTTGCTCATGGGATAGTCTATGGTTATCGCAAGACAATGTAATCCATTACAAAAAGCAAAATCAGACTTCTTCGGTGTGGGAAAAGGGCTGAGCTCTGTGTTGTTTCTAAAAGAAATCAGCCAATACATAGCAAAGATGAGCAGGGAGAGTCCTCAGAGGAGAAGATAATCCCAGCCCTAAGGCAAGCTACAAAGAGAACCTGGGGAATCTGCAGGAATAATGTTGATTATGTTCAGTCTTACTTGAGACCCTTCCTCATCTTATTTCCCCACTTTCCATGTGGTGTGAAAATTTCTGTTTTATCCAGTGAGACAACCCTCCTCCCTAAACTTCAGTTCTCACTTGGGGATGCCACATGCCCTTTCAAAGATGTACCCATGCTTGATTTCGCTGACTCCAGGTGGAAGCCCTCGGTGCTTTCCTATCTCTTTTGGGGATGTGCCGGTTCAGCCCTTCTCAGTGCACAGGGCTCAAGAGGAAAGGAAATTCACCTCCAGCACTGGGTTTGGATCTGGGTTTTCTCCCTTTTCCAGGAGGCGATGATCCACAGCGAGAAGTCAGCCAGAGTCCAGGAATAGCAGTTTGTCTCTCATAGAAACCATTTGATTGGCATCACTGAGCTGCAAAAAGCCCCGGTGGGCTTGGTGACAGATTCTGATCGCCTGGAGACAGGTTTTTCTCTCTGATCTCACAGCAAGGGGAAGAAAGCTCATCTGGTATCCTTTGTACTTGCATACGCCTGGGAAAGGCATAGCAGATCTTTTGAAAAGGAGGTGCAGAATGGGATCATGCACGTGGAGGGAGGGGAGTGTCGTGCAGAAAGGCTTTCTGTCTCAAAGTGTTTGCCCTTTGGGATTTGGTGTTCTTTGGAGTGTGAATACCCCCAGAAAGGAACAACAACTACTACAAAAAAGTATGATGGAATCATACATCATGGATCTCCATTTTTAACCTAATTCGATCAAGAGCTTTCTTAAACATATCAAATATCATGAAAACAGGCAGCTCGATGGAGAGATGGGCAGGAGTGAGATGCTCTGAAAGCCCCTTCCTGAAGGAAAAGCTGCAGTAGTGGTTTCTGTAGCAGTGGGTAATGAATTAATGAGAAATACGTATTGCAAATGCCCTGAGGGCAGGAACATCTTCAGCACAAATTTCTTTTATGAGTCACTATAGAAATAAACCCCCAAACCCAAGTCTGCACAAGCCCTGCCTACATTCTGCTACCTTACAGGTAAACTGCAAATGAGTTTGAGTCAGAAACGTTAAACTGTCAAAGAACTTCGACACTGAACACTTTTAACTTGCTCTGGATGACCCTATTTCATGGAGAAGACTTGGAAATAAGTGCTAATGAGTGCTAATTGCTGCTTTTTCACCAGTCAGGCCTGTATAGCCCTAAGCAGTGATTGATGATGGCTCCTTCCAGCGCCTGTGATTTATTTACCGGCTAAGCCATTAGAGAAGCATCATGGGTTTCTAAATAAAATATTCGACATCTTAAATACCTTGGCAATCAGTAACAGAACCAGTTTTTTTACATCTGGCTCCTCAGATCACACTCAGCATTTCTCCTGGTGTTTTAGGAAAAAGGGTTTTTCATGCACCTTTTTCCTAAAATAGGATTTTTTCATAAATCCATGAACATCTGAGACTCCCACTGCACACAGCCTGTGCCATGTGCATTCGAGGAGGAAACTGGAGCACTGCCCAAGGATTAAGTTTGCTCCACACTGGGGTCTCAAGGTGAACAGAAACTGGTATGTAATATTTGGGCATCTGGTCCTCATTTTTCTTATTCAGCCTGAGATTCTTCCAGGTGTGGAATCAGTTACTGCAGTTGCTGTTAATTTCCTAAGCAAAGATTATCTGCTTCTCTTTAATATGGACATATAATCTTCAATTATGTTGTTTTAATACATATAGCAAAGACAATTCTCCTTAATTATTACCTTGAGCACATGGCTGCAAATGCCATTCACTTTTTTTTTTTCAGTAGGAAATCTTCATTAGTCCTAAACATTGAAGCGTTTTTCATTATTCAGGGTGTTAATAAGTTATTCAGCCTACAGCTTTCATGTGTCAGGAGATTTGGGCTGTATTGACTTCATGGTTGCAAAGCCCACTTTAAATTTAATATAGGAGAAAAACAGGACTCAACCCTGAAATAAATTAACCTGAGTTGTTCCAGACACCTGCAACTGCCATGTGTAACCATCAGTCTGGTGTCTGACATTTATAGCTGGAGAAGCAGGTTTCTCTTTGGAATGGCATTAGCCAGCTACTGGGAACCTCCGGAGCCTGGGAACAGCTTCAGGTGCTGCTGCAGAAGCATCTTCCTCTGAGGCTTCTTCAGCAAGGACTTCGGACCGCAGAAGGTCCTCCCTGGGCAGGAGGTTCTCCCTCGTGCTCTGTGCTCACTGCAGGGGTCTCCCTCAGCAACAGGAGCCTCCTCAAGTGGTTTTCTCCCACCCATCTCCAGGCTGGAAGGATCATGGGGAAAGGCACGTGGGGAGGCACAGTGGCAGGATGAGTGTGTTACACAGACATTCAGGCTGGAAGAGGCTGCTGTAGAACATGGGAAAATAGTGGCCTTCAGCCTTTCTCAATCACAGGAACTTTTCCAGCAGAAGTGCAGTAGTTCAGGTGAGAAATCGGTGCTGCTTGCCTTGGTCAGGCCTTGCAGGCACCTCAGATTGCATCCATCACCTCCAGGGACTCCATGGTGATGGGCTGAAAACCACAGCTAACAGCAGGGAAAAGGTCTTCCCGAATGAGATATCCCTTTGCAGCTTGCTTTTATCCCCTGTGGTATATCCCTTTATGGGAGTCAGGACTTGCAGCACACACCTTGCACCTAGAGAACCCCAAACTGCGCAGGGAGAGGACTTTCACGGGCAAGAACTGCAGCACTGAGCATCCCTGTAGAAAAGGGACTAGAAGGAGCCAAAACACAGGCTAAAACAAATAAGTCCAGTAAATTGTTCTGCAAATAGTAGGAAAACAAATTCTGGTTTCCAAAGTTTGCGTCCTCTACCTACACAGAGTCCCTTGCATTAAGTTCATCCTCAGCGTTCTCTCTGTGTCCCTCAGCTATGGGCAAGGCACAATGTCCTGTGGATAATTTTGAGCTGTGCCTGGGCTCTCCAGCCCCTGGGCTCTCTGTTCAGCTAGAGGGACAAGCAGAACAACCTGCTGCCCCTTACACTGCTGCTCATTAGGGGAGGCACTGATCCCACACTCTCCTTTTCTTCTACCCTACCACTGTTTTTCACAAAACATGCAGCTGGCCAATGTATTTGATTTTTAGCTGTCAAAATTGATAGAAATTGGCCACTTGTGGGCACAGATGGAGACAGAGCAGTCACAAAAGCCCTTGAGGTTAAAATGTAGGCTGTGTTTTCCATCTCAACATTTGGATACACCTTTCTCCCATCCCTGTCTCCTACTGGAGCTGCATCCATCGCTCTGCCCCCAGTCCTGTGTGCACAGAGCTGGTGCTCAGCCCATAACATTTCACAACGTTTTCCATGAGCCTCCAACAGCTTGTTAAATAGGATATTTAACATATCCTATTGCATATGCATATGGCTGCATACTTCCTACAAATGCTTCCATTCATAGATCCAGCACTTGCTTCTCCTAATTAAAGGCAATTCTCCCAGTTTGGATACGTTTTGCCATCAATAAAGTGAAAGACATCTTTAAATTAAGTCAGAAACCCAAAATACTATTAAGATGAGATAATATCATACCTGCTATCTTCAGAGTGTTGAGTTTCCACACTAACTAAAGTACAATTTATGATTTAGATCCTAGCCTATACATTTTTCTTCCTATTTGCTGATTTTTCTTACAATAGCATTCAGGTCTATTAATATATATATATTTGGTACCACAAGACCATCTTTTGGCAAAAATAAATATAATGAATTTGGGGAAAATTAGAATAATTATTTAGTACTTCAGTAACTAAAGGCTGAATTTTGTCAAATGTCATATTTCAGTAAATTCCTGTAGTTTGAAATTCAGATGATGTTTATTAGGATTAAGAGGGATTGTAGAGGAGAAAAAAAAATAAGGGCCAGAGAGTTACTAGAATGGAATATAGGGGTAAAAATGTAGAGTGGAACAGAGAGAGATGGTTAACTCAATCCAAGCAGTATTTGTGGGTAGTTTGATCTTGCAGAAGATTTTTATTGAAGTGGATCCTGTTGTAGACAATGACACCATTCATTTTGCAGTGATGAATTTCTAATTACTGCACTGAGCTTTTCCAACATCGAGATTACTTGCAAGTTGGATACAAACCTAATTATTCCGGGTTTGGTGCTCTGACATCAAAAAATTAAAAAGGAAGCATAAAATATGCGTTATTGCCTATATACTTGAAGTTATGTATCTCTAGGGTAGTGTAAGGTGGCTCTTTGTTCCAGCTTGCGTGTTTTAGCTGTGCCTGGGGTGTGTGGGAGGGGATGGTTTATGAATGTGTGCATGGCTTTGTGCACAGTTATGCAAGAGCTTGTTTCTTAAATAGAGGAATCCCGGGAAACACAGAGAGAACACAGCCCACCCACCCCGGAGAACCAAAACCCCTCTGTAGAAACCTCACACCTTCTCCCAGATTCATTCCCAAAGGGAAATGGGAGAAGGGAGCAGATTTACACAGTACCGTGCTACGTGATGTAAATGAATGTTGCAATAATCCAATTTATTTCCACAGCTGGAGGTGCTGCCCACGAGATGGCATCATCCAGTCCAAAGACTCTGGGAACTGACCTGTCCTGGAGGCTGAGGGTGAGCATGCTACAAAGGTGGTAGCATTCCTGGTGCAGTGGTGTATAAGCCAAAAAAAAAAAAAAAAANGGAAAGCAAAGTGTATTTTCAATCTAAAGTGATTGATTTACTCCTCTGTGCTTGATCAGGCAAATTAGGTCTGTGTGTGGAGCCAACTTCTGCTCTGGAGAGTGAGGAGAGAGGAAACAGAGGGAGACAGAAATCCCAATTCCCAGAAATCCCAATGCCCAGGGTACAGTAATGAAGGCCAGCTAAGCAATGGCTGCATCCCAGAAGTTGGTACTGTGCTGGAAGAGGCTGCCAAAGCAAATTTGCTAAGGAAACGTGTTTTGGACCTCTTTTTGCAGCCCTCAACAGCAGTGTCAGAGCTTCTGGCTTAGACTGGCAGGGGCTGGCCACAGGTACAGGGTTTTTGGGAGCACATCAGTGTCTGGGTCTGAGCTTGCTCTGTAGTGTGATGCTTGCCCTGGCATCCTGGACATCTCACAGAGGTTTGTCACTCCCACAGAGTCAGGTGTGGGCTGAGCCCCTCAGTTTGGGGTGTTGCAGTGTGGCTGCTCACCTCAGAGCAAGGCTGAGCACGCCATTCTGGAGTAGAGCCTTGCCCTTGGCACTGCTGCTTCTCTGTGGCTGCTCCTGCAGCATCGAGCCCGTTTGCAATGATCTCAGATGTGTCAGGCCAGCTTCTCACCTCTGCCATTCCGGTCACAGCTCCCAGAGCCTGTTTGGGAGCCAACAACTCAGCAGTTTTCTATCAGCCAATAACTTAACAATTCCCAAAAGCTAACTGGGAGAAGCAGGGATTCCCTTCTGGCTGTTTCTAAGTCTGAAACCTCTACAAGTTCTCACAATTTCCTCTTAGGCTTTTTCATGTTCTGAGGCCGTGCACCTCTGTGCCTTCCTTCTCCTTTCCCACCCTTCCCTCATTGCCATCCACAGAACCATTTCTGTCCTAAGAACTGAGCTTTATTAAACTGCATTCACAGCTCATTAGGGCCTGCCAATTCATCCAAGGGAGCAGAAAAGCCAATATTTCTTGTGAAAAACCATTAAAGCCAGAATGGTGAAGGAGAAGGACCCCCACAGAGCTGCTCACAAGCCTTGTGCTGGCCTGCAGCACAGAAGCCTGTCTGAATCTAAAAGACTCCTTCATTTAGCACAGCCTTGCCCTAGCAAATGTGTAGGGTTGGCAGCACATCCCCAGCTTGGGGAGAAATCTCAGCACAGCTCTCACAGCAGAATGGCCCCATGAACAGGCTGTCAAAATGGAGATTTCAGGTTTAGTTCACAAACTTGGTCTCAGATTTTATAGGAGTATGAAAGCTTTCAGATGGGTGTGGTTTTTCCATCTTTCTGATATAAATTAATATAAATATAATATGTTGCACCATTGCACCAGCTGTACCGTTTTTCTCTCTGAAGGACTAAATCATTAAAGCAAGCCACAGGTTTTAGATATCCAGAATCCAATGATGTTTTCATAAATGCTCTTGGTTGTGACATTTCTAATAGAACAGCTATTCTGCATCAGTCCCATTGGAGTCTGCATCAGGTACAGCCCTTGAGTTACTAAAGCGTCACCATTCCTTATATATGTTCTAAAACATTAGGAAAAGTTGATGGGATCTATAAAGAAATATTGATCCTTGTTGAGCAGAGCCCCAGCACAGTTTCTGGGGCTGTAGGCACGATAATTCCAGAGTTCTGGGTATATGGCAGCAGCAGCAGGACTTTTCCTGTAGTGTGAATTAATGAGTGCATGGGCAATACTTGCAGCCCTGCCTTCCTTGAGGAGCAGATCAAGGGGGATATCACTTCATTGTCCCTGCTCTGAGAGCGGGGCACTCGGGATAAAGACAAAGGAAAAAAAATATATAGCATTTGGATTTCTCAGTCAAGGGTGTAGGAAACAAATCATTAATTCACATTTTCAGTTGTGCAGAGAAAGAGGAAAAAACTTATGTTTTCTTATGGTTAGAAGAATAAACTGTTATTTTATGCATTAGGAAAGAACCACCACCAGGGCTTTAGACTTTCTCCCCAAATAAGAATAGTTGCCTTTCGGATACAAAAGTGGAAACAAATGGGCTTCTAAACACATATCTTCTCTCATTCAAAAAATCCCTCATGAACCATGTTCTCTGCTGATAGAAATCAGCACAGCTCCAAAGTTAAACCCTCTGAGATGCTGACCACAGTCTTACAGGCAGAAGTGATTCAAAGAGTAGCACCGTGGCTCTTTTAACACCAGCTGAAGGCCAATGGGGAGCAGGGAAGATGCAGGAAATGGTTTTGGGAAGCAGCTCACATTTATCTCGGTGCCACCTGGGGCAGCTCTCCATGCAAACCAGGGCTTTTGCATAAAAAATAAACCTGAGGCCCTCCTGCTGATCTACCAAGCACTCAAAGCCAACCCTGTGTTGCATTTAAACAACCTGCTTAGGATCCATCCTTCCCCAGCCCCGTGACAGAGCTCTGCTCCAAGCACCTGTCTGGCTCTGGCACCATCTCCTCCGCGGATGCTGGTGCCTGGCTGCTTGTGTTTTGTGCCAGGGCATGGTCAGGGGCATGCTGGGACCTCAGCTGTTGGCTGGTGCTTGCCATTTATTGATGTAAAGTTTGAAAAAGAGAAAAATCCCTTCTCATTTTTTCTGTGTAATGCCACCTGCTGGGTAGAAAAAAAGCCCTCGGTCCCTGACTTTCCTCCTTCTACTACGTGATGATCAGAAAGGTGATGTTTTTTCCCCCAAGGCGTTTCCAGGGGACAAGAGGAGTGTGCAGCGAGTTCATGTAAAGCAATCCTGGTTGGACAGGCCTGCTTCATCTCAGCTGCAAAATTAGGAGGATGTTTGTTGTAGCTTTTGCAGCAAAGGAGGCCTGGAGGGGGAATTCTGAGGAAACTGCTGAATGAGGAATGTTTTTGGGAGTGTCACTCCCGCAGGGAGGGCAGGGTGAAGCAAAGCAAGTCCTTGATTTCTCAGTTCAGCACAGGGCACATCAGAGGCACAAACAGGCTGTGTGAGACCCTTTTGCTGTGGTTAATACTGGTTTAGCATCAATAAGTAGCAGGGGGGCAGAGCATCCCTAGCCAGGCCTCACTGCCAAGCCATTAAGCAGAAAAGATGCTTCCTTGGATGTAAATTCATTTTACCAAGCCTGAATAGCCCAACCAAAGAAAGTCATAATGGTGAATAAGTGCATTGCTAGAAAAGGGGGAAATGGGTAGAAAAGTGTTCATCTTAAAGCCCATAAATCCTTTTTGCTCCTGCCATGCTGAACAGCAGGACTGGGAAGGTGTAAAAGCCCTTTGGGTGCCCACATGGCCACACTTTCCTAGGACTGAGCAGCCAAGGATGGAAGAAATGCTGAATTCTGTCCCAAGAATTGTGTTTTCTTACTAAATTTTAATTAACTTTCCCAAAATGTCCCTTGTTCCTGCACAGTATGTAAAAGGTAGTGCCAATTATGAATATCTCTATAATTTCTCTTTATTTAGGCCCTTACAATTCTACAATTTCCACCATGCCGAACTGGGTATAGCTGCATTTTGAATTCTCCACTGGAATTGTACCATGATCACACTGTGTTGGCTTCAAACTGACGCTGGAGAGGGGATGATGATGGTGACGTGTCACCTTCAGACCTGTTGGTCACTGCTTGGCACTTGGAATGCTGCAGTCGGGAACCATCAGGTACAGCTGGATAAAATCAGGATGTGAAATTGCCTGGTATTAAACTGCTCCGGCCACAATCTCTAACATATATACCATATATACCATACATAATAAAAATACCATAAGGAAAAGCAGCCCCAAACTGGCACCCACAAGATCTACCCCTGCACCAGCAGTCCATGCACCCAATGCCCCCAAAGCACAGCCACCCCTTGTTTTTTTTAATAAAAATTGCTCCCTAACAGGAAGATATTCCCACTGCTCATACACATGTATGCCCACGTGGCTATCAGCTTGGTTTTTCCAAATTAATCCAGACTTCTCTTAGGGGAGAAGGCAAGGAGAACTTCTTGTTTTTCTTATGACAGCATAGAGACAGATGAGGGAGGAATACTAAGAGGAGTAAGGAAAGATAGGAAAGAATTGAAAACAACCCTTTTTCCCCCTCACATAGTATATACTCTGAAGGCAACCTGATTCTCTGGCAAAAAGGAACCTTTTTTTTTCTGCCTGAGAGGTGATTTTTAAGGCGAGCAAGGCACTGTGTGTGTTAGTGCAGAGGGTCCTCCTGGAAAAAGTGGCACAGAGCTGGGGGTAGGGAAGCAATGGCAGGGCAGATGGAGCTGTTGTGCTGGGAGGTAACAGGAAAAATAAACGAGCCTGTGTTGGTTCCAAAACACCACAGATGTGGCTATTCCAGGCTTGCTGGTGCAGAGGGTTCCTGGAACTGTTTGTCTGAACAGCCACCCTGTGTGCTCAGCCCCTGACAAACACAGGATAACCCAGGGTACAGGAAGACCCATGTCACAGTGCTATAATAAGACAAGTGGCATCATCAAAGTTACATCCCTCTCCAGGATAATGGCAGGCATTTCTGGAACAGCCCTTTTCACAAACTAAAGGAGCTCTTGTTGAAAAATAACCTCACCTGCTCTAAACTTCATTTTCCCATCTGGTGCATAAATTAAGAGTCAAATAAGCTGGGTCAAACAGTTTCTAATATTCAAGGTTTTTAAGGAAGAGGCAGCAGCAGGTGTTAGCACAGGGTCTGGCTTAGATGCATTTTGTTTTTTCCAGGCCTTCATCCACAGCATGATTTCCCAGTTGTTCCACTCTGACAGGGAGCAATGGTCTTACCTGCACAGCAGACACACCCAAAACTAAGGCTGAACACGAACAGTGCATGCACAATCTCCAAGAAGTCTGAAATCTGAATCTTTCCAGGCAATCCCTGCAATGCTTGGTGATGTTTGTTTTCCCAAGCTGGCAGAAGGCTGGAAGCAGGTGTTCAAGGGTAGGATGAGCTCACCCTGATTTCAAGGCTTTTCTCACGCTGGTGACTATCTGCCATAGATCTGTGATTATCTGTGTTCAGGTATCTCTGTCAGATACAGACCCTCCTGTCAGCTCCTTATCATTTGACCCTGGCCCAGCATTCTTAGTTAGGGCTGATTAAACTGTGAAAACCAGTTGTATGACATTCCTGTGGTGCACACAATCCAGCTGGATGAGGCAGGATAATGTATCCAGGGGTCTGCAGTCTGGGCCATCATTTGTCTTAAAATGAACAGGCTTTGAGCATGACAGCTTACACAGGAGATAAACTGGTGGACACTGTCACTTTTCTCTGTGATTTTTTGAAACATAGAAGTAGCTGCCAACAGCAGTTGACAACTGGATTGTTGATATCCAAAACTCAACCTGCTGATTGACTTCTGAGGATGGAAATGATTCGAGTCAAACCATGTCTGCAAATGACACCAAAGCTAACGGGCCCCAATATTTTAGGAAGTTGGACAGGTGAGGGTCACGCTTCAGTTCTCCTACAGAACGTCCACCAAGGTCCATTTGATAAGGGAAACCTTTGCTCAAGTATTTGAAGTCTTGCCATGAAGATGGAACGAGGACAGAATTTGCTCTCCAGCAGGCAAGCTCTAAATTGTGGTTAAACAGGGACAAAACAAAGGCCACATAGGACAGACAGCTTTTAGTTAAGGGGGCTGAATTTACATGGAAAAGTTTAGTGAGCAAGATGGTGGAGCACAAGGTAAAACCTCACAGTAGCTGGTGTTCTGCTGCCTGCAGAGCCCAGATTAGATCTTATCTGGCTACACAGGCTCTGGAAACACACAGACATGGTAAAACACAGCTCAGTCCCACTCAAAACGTGACCCATGGGAACAGAGAGTGGCTGGATTCCCATCTGGTGGGATGGTGATCAGCTGGGAGATGCAGTGTGTGGAGAAAAGACAAAAACCACGACTCCATTTAGGATTTTGGAGAGGAAGGAAGACAAGGGGAGAGGAAGGTATGAGGATGGTCAGGTGGTGTCCTCATGAGCACAGTGAGGTGGTGGGAATACAGAGTGAAAGCTTTGTCTGGGAGATGCTTTTGGAGCAATGACAGCCTGGGGGTCGTAGGCACCTGGCAGGAGGTTGCTCCTGCCCCGTGATTCCTGGCTCTTTCCACAGTTGCTTTGGTGCTCACTTTCCAGGAGATCTGGCTCACCTCCCCTGCACAGAGCCAGGCCCCAGCCCAGCCAGAGAGCCTCACAGGCACTTCACAGAACCATGGAGAGGCATGGGGCACCGCTGTTTAATTAATCTCAAATAGAGTGAGATGGAAGAACAGCTGATGAAGAGATGTAACATTCACTCCAGGATTTTGGTTTATTTGGAAACATGGACAAAATGACACAGGGACTGAAATTCAGGTGTCCATGAAGGGTGGTGTTAAGGCCCATGAGTGTCAGTGAGACTAAACCAGATTAAAACATGCCAGTGACTGGGATGATGAGGCCACCAGCTTCTATGCACCTCAGTTTCCCCCTCAGTAGTGAGGATGATGATGATGATGCTTATCAAAGAGCACGCAGTGAGGATAAATCAAGACAAGAGCCTTGACAGCAAATAGGACAGAGACCATCACATTCCAGCAGAAATTACCACAAAATTGAGGTGAGGAGCCTCTTTTTGACGGCTGCTGGAGTTTGGTGTGCCTGTAGAGCAGAGTGTTCATGGCAGCCACTGCTCATAGCCCCGTGCACGTGTGGAAGACAAGGGAAGGCAGGCAAACAAGAGCCTCTGAAGGCATTGTTCAACCCATAGTTGACTTGAGAGAGAGTTTGGCAGCTTGATGATGTGGGGAAAAATGGGTATTGCTAAATGAAAGGAGCCAAGTTGGATAAAACATTCTGGCTTTCCTCACCTTTTATGTCCACGCAAATTTATTTAAGGGAGAGTGCCTAAAATATGCCATTAAATTAAATGAGTTTTCAAAGAGCACAAAGTGAACTCCAGTTCCATCAGAGAAAGACACCTGCATTGTGGCACAAGACTTGGAGACACGGGTTTGATTAAATGCCTGTAACAACCTTTGTGGGGCTGTAGCTTTCACAACTATTAGGTGAAAGCACATTTTCCCTGATGAATTATAGAGCTCTGAAAAATGAGGTTCACCTTTCTACTAAAAACCTTTCCCTCACCATCAAACTCTGCATAACTCACCCTCTGGAGATCCTTTCACAGTCTGCTCACATCCCAGCAGGCATGAATTTGCACAGTTGGAAGAATCTCACCAGCTGACACTGGCCGTGGCATCCTGAAAGTCAGGAATTCCAGTAAAACCTTCCAAAAAATGTTTGATTTTGCTAAACACAGGCAACTTCTCTTTTCAGATCTGGCAGTGAATGAGGCTTTTGGCTACAATTGCAAAACTGGATCTCTTTTTTTTGCTTGGCAGCTCATCTGGTAATTATGTTGTGTAAATGGAGTATGGCTTGCAAAAAGTGGAGGGCATGGATTGAGCCCTTGAGCAGCTTCAGCTAAGCTGCATCACTTGTTCGCTGATGGAGATGTTAGCTCTGTGCAGAGCAAGACAGTGATTAAGCCTAGATCCAAAAGTTCATCCCAGGTTTACAGCTACTCCATGAGTAATGCCTGGTCCTGTGAACAGGATTATCCCCTGTGTAAGTTGTCCTGTGTCAATGCAGCTGGCAGGTTTGAGCTCAGATATTTACCCTCCATGGAGGAAGAGCTGAGCTCCAGGCGCAGCCCAGGGCAGTCCTGATGTCCTTGCTCTGGAGGAAAGAAGTTCCTATGCTTTTTCTGAAGCACCCACTGAATTTGATGTCTGTCAGCAAGGGAGCACTATGACATGGCCTAAACCCATTGCAAAAACATGTTTTATGTAAAGAACAGAAATTCAGATTTGAATAAGCCCACGCTTATGTGAAACTCTACTTTTCCCTTCCAAGCCAGTGGGTCCTCATTCTCACATAGGTCCTCTTTACCCATTAGCTTTTTTTTCTTTCAACTTCTTAATGAGATTTTAATTGGTCCCACCCTGGATTTGAGGATCTCCAGCTTCCCATGGCCTGCTAAGGTTCACTCAGCAATTTCAGGGCTGGAAGAGGACAGGATATATCCAGGAACATTCCTGTCACGTTGCCATTGTTGTCCCTGCAACGTAACCTTGTTGCAGCCCTAAAAAACGTATTGGGATGGGGAATCTGCCCATTAATAAAAACTAAAACACATCTTTTGGGATGATTTGGTTAACAGGACTCTATTCTGGCTCTTGTCCCATGTGCCCATTACTGTTTTTGGCACTGTGCTGCTCCTTGCATGTGAATGTCAGCCTGGAGTTAATGTGGGGACTGAAGTTAATTAGCAAAGCTCCTTCTCCTGTTGTTATTCACCAATGTAATGTCTGTGGAAGGAAAGAACAAAATGAGCCAAACTCATTTCAGTCCTGTGAAAAACCCGGAAAAATAGCAATGTTCACCAAATGGGAAAAAGAGAAAATGAGGAGATAAAAAAAAAAATCAATTTCCAGCTTCTAAGAGGACCTTACCAATAACAATATAAAAGATAGCTGAGCGTTCTGCTTAAATGAAAAAAGTGATTACTTCGCAGGCAAGTGAATGGTTTTCCATATCTTCTTCCTCTGCCTCTGTCATTTATTTTTTTTCCCCTCCACTTTTATTACTTGATTTCATTGGTGTGGTGAGATGGTGCTGGAAGCTATTGACATTTCTCCTCGGTGCAAGTGGAGGTGACAACCAGAATAAGTCACCTCCTTTGGAGGGGATGAGTCTGGACTTGACCCCTGGAAGTGAGTTCTGTTGATGCAACATTCACATGGCTCAGATAAGCACTTCAGGCTCAGGAAGATAAGGCCTCATAGTGCATTTACAGCCTTAACAGTGAAATCACACAAAGGTAAGGAGGTGTGGTGCATCCTCAGGGCAAATGTGGATCCAGCGCAAGCATTGGACAAGCTGGAGAGGGAAGAGAAGCTCTTCCATGGTTCCAGTCAGCATAACTGTGACTACTGAGTGCTCCACAGGCAGTAGTATCTGCCCTCTAAGTACTATTTTGAGTTCACAAGCCAAGTTCCCTGATGGATAATCCATTGGACAGAAGAACAGTGCAGTTCTGTGGGGCAGCTAAACCAGCCGAGCCCCACATCCTACACACTTGAGTCCTCTTCTGCAGCCTCTCCAGGCTCCCTGATGTCCAAACAAGGCAACATGACTTTCCAGGGAGGAATAACTGGATCTCTTCTCTCTACTCTGACTTCTCATTTTCAGTAGACTCCTCTTTTTGGTCTGGTCTGTGATGGAAATGGGTACGAAGCCAAAATTTGTTAGGGGTGGAGAAGACCAACAGACACATGCACAGAGATGGTGCAGAGTGAGGTGTGATTGGATAATCCTCCCTTCCTGAGGGCATGGGCTATTAACCCCACCTGTAGAAGACAGTCAGGTTGTAAAGTCAAACTCTGGGGAGCCAGAAAACACCAGAATGAACAGCCTGTACAGCCACAATGTGGGCCTTTCTGCACATCAAATGCGAGGCATCCTTTAATTATCTGATTGCCTATCATCCGGGGTTATTTTAATCTGGCGAGCTGCTCCGGGCCACGTTGCCACACGCTGTTCCAACCGCACGCTGCCCTCAGCATTAATTTCCTCGCGAGCGCCTGTGCGAAGCCTCGGTGCCTGATCAATATTAATGCGTTTATCTGCACGGCGCTCCTGCCGTATCACCAGCTGGGGAACCGAGCCACAGAGAGATTAAGGCCAAAGTGATCAAAGGCGCTCGCTAATTTTGGGTGCTCGATTTGCAGCACCAGGGATCTGATCTTCCCAAGCACTTGGTGCTTCACCGCACTTGGCGTGCCTGAAGCACAGCTCCTGCTGGCTTGTTCCTGTCTCCCAGGGCAGATCCATCCTGAGTGCCCTGTGTGGGGCAGCAGGAATAGGAAGGAGAACTTTTTGGGCAGCTCCTTTGCTGTGCAGATGAATTTCCTGTGCTGAAATGTTCAGAGCAAGCAAGAAATCCTGGGGAAATAAAACCAAACAAAAACCAAGCAAACCTGTGTTGCCCATCAGTGTGGGCCCAGGTGGGCAAGAAAGCCAAGGGCATCCTGGCCTGTGTCAGCAGTAGTGTTGTCAGCAGGGCCAAGGCAGTGATTATCCCCTTATACTCAGTGCTGGTGAGGCCACACCTCAGATCCTGGGGGCAGTTTTGGGCTCCTCACGACAAGAAAGACATTGAGGAGCTGGAGTGTGTCCAGAGAAGGGAACGGAGCTGGGGAAGGATCTGGAGCACAAATCAGATGAGGAACAGCTGAGGGGGTGTTTATCCTGGAGAAAAGAAGGCTTAGGGAAGACTTTATTGCTCTCCACAACTCCCTGACAGGAGGCTGTAGCCAAGTGGGGGTTTGTCTCTTTGCCCAAGTAACATGGGACACAACAAGAAGAAATAGTTTCACCTTGTGCCAGGGGAAGTTTAGATTGGATATTAGAAAAAATATTCTTTACTAAAAGGGTTGTCACCAGCCCTGGAGGTATTTAAAAGACACGTAGATGTAGCATTTGGGGACATTGGCGGTGGCCTTGAGAGTGCTGGGACTCAATGATCTTAAAGGTATTTTCCAATTTAAATTATTTTACAGTGTCAAATTGGAAGTCTTTGGGCACCTTGTATTTTTGATAGTTTTGCAGCTTTTCCATCCTTACTTCATCACCCAATATTCTTTCAATATAAATTTTGGAGATGTAAAGTCCCAAAGTATTCCCCTCAAAACCCAAGTGTGCAAAGCCAATTCTACCAAATTACCTAGAGAAAGATCCAGTTCTGATTTTTACCAAAACCAGCCAAGCCTCCAACTTCACCGCCCAAGGACGGAGAGAGGAGGTGTGTGAGCAGGGTTTGTGCTGTCCATGCAGCTCTCCAAGGTTATGAAATACCCAGTGATTTCACACTGGGTGCTTGGCACCAGTGAAACACCCAGATTTGGGACCCCAGAGCTCAACATCAGGAACTGAGTGGGGTATGTGGTTTTGCCCTTTCTAACTTTTGTCCGTGGGAACATCTCCTGTCCCTCCCCTGTCGCCCTGATTTTTTCAGCCTTCTCTTCTGTTTCACAGTTCCATGTTTTGGGTTCTTTCTCATGCTCTAGTCTGTAAACACAGCCAATGTTATTGTATAGTTTCAAGGTAGTTTACATTCCTGTTCTTAGAGCTATGGACAGCTGATGGACAGTTGTCTTGACCAATGGGATGGGGAGAGGTGTCAACCTTCTCCCCCAATCCCTGGCCTTTGTAGAAATACTATATATGGAGTCAGACTTTCAAACAAAAGAGAGTTTTAGTTCATGCCTTCTGATCAAAGTGTGAGTGTGTGTTTGTGTGTGTGTGATGAATTGCGTCACTCCCCACCCTGTCCTGCCCATCTCTCATCTATTCCCTGCTCCCTGTGTCCTGACAGCTCTCCCATTGCCCAAATCCATCTACACCCTCTTGTTACTCCTCTCTCTCCTGCTTTGGCAGTGATAGGGTTTTTTTTTTTCTTCCCACTACACTTTTATATGACCATGATTTACGACCCTGGGTTTAAAGATTTATTGCAATGCACACATGGCACAGCAGCCTCTAAGTGATGTATTTAGCCTGGTTATTATTTTCTTATATAGCAATTTTTCCAAAGTGAAACAAGCAGCCTCATGTTGTCAAAACTATTGTCCTCTAACTTCTGAGGTTTATTCTGATGAGAATAAAACCAGGGAAGAGAAGCAACTTAAAGAAGTTGGATGGCATCTGTAAACCTTATGAGTAATATAAGAACATGGGAGCTTAACCAAGCACCAGATGGTCTTCAGGCACTTAATTGCAGGTCGAGGATTCACATCTACATCACGTCTTGTTCATTTCTCTTTACAGAAATGGTTAAAAACCTGAGAGAAATTTAAACTCCCTCCTCCCTCTGAGAAAAGCAGCAATGGCAACAACCATTTATCACCTCCTCTCCCTTGCTTTTGCATGTTTTAGGACAGTGTTTTACCTATCTAAGATGAATAAGGACCTTAGGTCATCTTAGAGAGCTTAAACTGATCTAAGGCTTTAATGTGCTTAAAGGTGGTGGGAGGACATTGATTATATTTAACCCTAAAAATCCACAAACAACTGTGAACCTAAGACAGGCAGAAGTCTCTTGTTTGGCATGGATTTGTGTTCCTTTCTTCACATGCATCCTCTTGCTGTACAGACCAAGTCACAGTCCCCTAAAATCATTGAGGAGTCTTAAATTAGCTCAAAGGAGCTGTTGGCGTCAGCAGCAGCAGGTTCAGCCTTCTGTTGTGGACATTCCTAGAGCCAAGTTTATCATTTTCTGTACTGAACTTGTGATGTCAAAACTGATCTCAAAAATATTAAAACCCAATCATAACCACTAGTTTTACCTGTGGTGAAAATCCAAAACTTGTGGTTCCCCATCAGTGCACCTTTCCAATTGCAGTTTTTAAAATTACATCCAATTAAAGAAATAGCAGTTAGCCTTTCTTTTTTAAATAAGCAATTTTCTCATTTAAATAAACATTTGAAATTGTCATTTAAGAGAAGCAATTTTGTCTCTCTCCTTTATGCAAGCAAACCTTGTCATAATTTTATTTTCTTGTGACTAAGCATAATACCCAAGAGGATTTCCTCCAAATTTCCAAATGGGGCACAGGCTGGAGCTGCAGCATTCCCACCATTGGAAAGAAATGCTGTGAATTTGGATGGAATTATTACCATGCTAGTCAGACCTGGCATCTCAAAAAATTAAAACCTGTGCTGCCACATTTGAAGATGCCTTGCCCCAGGATTTTACTTCATCTCAGGCTTGTCTCAGAGGCCATGAAACATCCAAGATGTCATTTTGCTTTGAGTTTCTTGCCGAGGTCTACACTGGTGTACGACAGTGTTGCGTTCACTGCCTGTGGGAGTAGACCAGCACTAAAAAACTTGGCTCCTCCTATGTGTGTGTGACACCAATAATCCACCTTCTCACTGGGATTGGCCCAAATTGTTTCTGTCATAAGCAGAAACCCCACTATCTGGGGTTGCTGTGTGGTAGGGAAGGCAGCAGAGAACAGCTGTGGGCTTGAGTGCTGTTAGCTTTACAAGGAGTCTGCTCCGGAGCTTGGACATGAGGTTTTAACCCCAAACATGGCCATGGGCATGTGGGTGCTCATCTCCTGGGCTTGAACCTCAGCAGCTGAGCCACAAACACGTTTCTGATGTTCTTGCAGAAAAGCATCAATAGTGCTGATTTGTAATTGGAAAGGAAGATTATATTGTATGACTCAGAAACGATGCTGGGAAAGAGGTCTGATATTTTGGTATTTGAGCACAGGAAAACCAGGTTGCCAGTGGAAAAGCTTGAAAAACAGACATGACTCCTTTATTTATGCTCATGATAAACTGATCTGCACAGTGCCCATATTAAGGGTCAGCAGTGAATGTGGCCAAGCACAGCCATAACCGTACATGACCAGCCCCGACATCAGTTGGAAATACCAAGCAGTAAAAATACAGTTTCAAATACTACTCCAAAAATCCTACCATTTTATCCTGAAAGAAAATATCTCATATAGAAGTCGATTTTGAATTTCTCTCCTAAATTTACAGCATTTCAAGAGAAGGCCTTAAAAAACCATTGGAACTTGTCCATCTGCAGTGTAAGGGTTTGGTGTTTTGCTGCGTGGAGTGGTTGGGTGCACATACAGCTTGTGAAGCTGTCTCAAACACACATCAGCCACACCTGCTCATTGGCCATTTTCTGATACAGCCCTTGGCAGAGTTGCAGAGCATGCCCAGGTAATGAGCGATGGCCTCTGTGCAGCCACTCAAAGGGCTTGAGTTGATGTTTTGTCATCAGTCTTAACACTGGCATTTCTGTGCATTTCATTTTTCCAGTCTGTTGCTGTTCTTGTAATCCAGTTGTGCTGCACTGAATGCAGCCGTGCAGACCCCGCAGCTGCAGCACACCCTGCTACTCGCAGCCACTCCAGAGAGAACTTTCCACGTTAAGATTTTAATTTTTAAGAAATACCTGTTCTTCAAATAGCTACAATAGCTCTGCAGGAGCCTGTCAGTCAAGCAAGATTACAGACTCCCTAAATTCAAGCTGACACGACAGACTGTAATGACTTTGAAGGGGCTTTTATGGACTATTGTGCCAGTGGTCCCTGGCTAACAGAAGCATCTCCTACACTTCTCATTAAAATTTTAATGGTCCCAGAGACTTCTACATTATCAGTTACTTCAAATGTGAGCTATTTCATCACAAAAAACCCCCACATTAATGTGATACTAAAGGTGTAGAATAAATAAGGAAAATAGAATTTAAGATTTTATGCAATTTTGGCGCTGAGGAATTGCAGCATTGGCAAGGATTTGAGCAATTTTCAGTAAAATTTTGCTCTCTGAAAGCTGGAGAAGTGGATGACACTGTCTGTGCAGTGAGATTTTAATGTGATGCCATAGCGACCAATGTGGTGTCATAAATAAAAGTGGTGGATGATTTTGGGATGCCATAGCCCCAAGGAAAGTTACGATGCTCATCTTCTGGATGGATGAAGCTCTTTGGCCTCCACCATGCTGGAGGTCAGGGCAGACCATCCTACTTGCCCTTTCTGGCTTCACACTCTCTCAATCTTCTGTTGAAGGCAGGAGCATGGCATTTCTAATACCATATAATTTACACGTGAAAGAGAGAGAAAATGTCACAGTTGAGCTGTTTGAAGGGCAACTTGGATTTGGTAGTCAGCTGCATGTGTTAGGTCAGTCACATCTTTCATTGCCCAGGTATGCACTGGGGTTGTGAGGCTGCCCGGGGACTTCTGGTGACACTCCCGTGGAGTAGCCTGTAAATCCTGAGGGCAGTGAGATGATAGAAGAAAGTCAGGAGCAGAAGGAAACCCATTCCAAAGTTCA
>WBMY01009336.1:86467-105447 GCA_013397315.1 Donacobius atricapilla
CCAGCCCTGGAGGTATTTAAAAGACACGTAGATGTAGCATTTGGGGACATTGGCGGTGGCCTTGAGAGTGCTGGGACTCAATGATCTTAAAGGTATTTTCCAATTTAAATTATTTTACAGTGTCAAATTGGAAGTCTTTGGGCACCTTGTATTTTTGATAGTTTTGCAGCTTTTCCATCCTTACTTCATCACCCAATATTCTTTCAATATAAATTTTGGAGATGTAAAGTCCCAAAGTATTCCCCTCAAAACCCAAGTGTGCAAAGCCAATTCTACCAAATTACCTAGAGAAAGATCCAGTTCTGATTTTTACCAAAACCAGCCAAGCCTCCAACTTCACCGCCCAAGGACGGAGAGAGGAGGTGTGTGAGCAGGGTTTGTGCTGTCCATGCAGCTCTCCAAGGTTATGAAATACCCAGTGATTTCACACTGGGTGCTTGGCACCAGTGAAACACCCAGATTTGGGACCCCAGAGCTCAACATCAGGAACTGAGTGGGGTATGTGGTTTTGCCCTTTCTAACTTTTGTCCGTGGGAACATCTCCTGTCCCTCCCCTGTCGCCCTGATTTTTTCAGCCTTCTCTTCTGTTTCACAGTTCCATGTTTTGGGTTCTTTCTCATGCTCTAGTCTGTAAACACAGCCAATGTTATTGTATAGTTTCAAGGTAGTTTACATTCCTGTTCTTAGAGCTATGGACAGCTGATGGACAGTTGTCTTGACCAATGGGATGGGGAGAGGTGTCAACCTTCTCCCCCAATCCCTGGCCTTTGTAGAAATACTATATATGGAGTCAGACTTTCAAACAAAAGAGAGTTTTAGTTCATGCCTTCTGATCAAAGTGTGAGTGTGTGTTTGTGTGTGTGTGATGAATTGCGTCACTCCCCACCCTGTCCTGCCCATCTCTCATCTATTCCCTGCTCCCTGTGTCCTGACAGCTCTCCCATTGCCCAAATCCATCTACACCCTCTTGTTACTCCTCTCTCTCCTGCTTTGGCAGTGATAGGGTTTTTTTTTTTCTTCCCACTACACTTTTATATGACCATGATTTACGACCCTGGGTTTAAAGATTTATTGCAATGCACACATGGCACAGCAGCCTCTAAGTGATGTATTTAGCCTGGTTATTATTTTCTTATATAGCAATTTTTCCAAAGTGAAACAAGCAGCCTCATGTTGTCAAAACTATTGTCCTCTAACTTCTGAGGTTTATTCTGATGAGAATAAAACCAGGGAAGAGAAGCAACTTAAAGAAGTTGGATGGCATCTGTAAACCTTATGAGTAATATAAGAACATGGGAGCTTAACCAAGCACCAGATGGTCTTCAGGCACTTAATTGCAGGTCGAGGATTCACATCTACATCACGTCTTGTTCATTTCTCTTTACAGAAATGGTTAAAAACCTGAGAGAAATTTAAACTCCCTCCTCCCTCTGAGAAAAGCAGCAATGGCAACAACCATTTATCACCTCCTCTCCCTTGCTTTTGCATGTTTTAGGACAGTGTTTTACCTATCTAAGATGAATAAGGACCTTAGGTCATCTTAGAGAGCTTAAACTGATCTAAGGCTTTAATGTGCTTAAAGGTGGTGGGAGGACATTGATTATATTTAACCCTAAAAATCCACAAACAACTGTGAACCTAAGACAGGCAGAAGTCTCTTGTTTGGCATGGATTTGTGTTCCTTTCTTCACATGCATCCTCTTGCTGTACAGACCAAGTCACAGTCCCCTAAAATCATTGAGGAGTCTTAAATTAGCTCAAAGGAGCTGTTGGCGTCAGCAGCAGCAGGTTCAGCCTTCTGTTGTGGACATTCCTAGAGCCAAGTTTATCATTTTCTGTACTGAACTTGTGATGTCAAAACTGATCTCAAAAATATTAAAACCCAATCATAACCACTAGTTTTACCTGTGGTGAAAATCCAAAACTTGTGGTTCCCCATCAGTGCACCTTTCCAATTGCAGTTTTTAAAATTACATCCAATTAAAGAAATAGCAGTTAGCCTTTCTTTTTTAAATAAGCAATTTTCTCATTTAAATAAACATTTGAAATTGTCATTTAAGAGAAGCAATTTTGTCTCTCTCCTTTATGCAAGCAAACCTTGTCATAATTTTATTTTCTTGTGACTAAGCATAATACCCAAGAGGATTTCCTCCAAATTTCCAAATGGGGCACAGGCTGGAGCTGCAGCATTCCCACCATTGGAAAGAAATGCTGTGAATTTGGATGGAATTATTACCATGCTAGTCAGACCTGGCATCTCAAAAAATTAAAACCTGTGCTGCCACATTTGAAGATGCCTTGCCCCAGGATTTTACTTCATCTCAGGCTTGTCTCAGAGGCCATGAAACATCCAAGATGTCATTTTGCTTTGAGTTTCTTGCCGAGGTCTACACTGGTGTACGACAGTGTTGCGTTCACTGCCTGTGGGAGTAGACCAGCACTAAAAAACTTGGCTCCTCCTATGTGTGTGTGACACCAATAATCCACCTTCTCACTGGGATTGGCCCAAATTGTTTCTGTCATAAGCAGAAACCCCACTATCTGGGGTTGCTGTGTGGTAGGGAAGGCAGCAGAGAACAGCTGTGGGCTTGAGTGCTGTTAGCTTTACAAGGAGTCTGCTCCGGAGCTTGGACATGAGGTTTTAACCCCAAACATGGCCATGGGCATGTGGGTGCTCATCTCCTGGGCTTGAACCTCAGCAGCTGAGCCACAAACACGTTTCTGATGTTCTTGCAGAAAAGCATCAATAGTGCTGATTTGTAATTGGAAAGGAAGATTATATTGTATGACTCAGAAACGATGCTGGGAAAGAGGTCTGATATTTTGGTATTTGAGCACAGGAAAACCAGGTTGCCAGTGGAAAAGCTTGAAAAACAGACATGACTCCTTTATTTATGCTCATGATAAACTGATCTGCACAGTGCCCATATTAAGGGTCAGCAGTGAATGTGGCCAAGCACAGCCATAACCGTACATGACCAGCCCCGACATCAGTTGGAAATACCAAGCAGTAAAAATACAGTTTCAAATACTACTCCAAAAATCCTACCATTTTATCCTGAAAGAAAATATCTCATATAGAAGTCGATTTTGAATTTCTCTCCTAAATTTACAGCATTTCAAGAGAAGGCCTTAAAAAACCATTGGAACTTGTCCATCTGCAGTGTAAGGGTTTGGTGTTTTGCTGCGTGGAGTGGTTGGGTGCACATACAGCTTGTGAAGCTGTCTCAAACACACATCAGCCACACCTGCTCATTGGCCATTTTCTGATACAGCCCTTGGCAGAGTTGCAGAGCATGCCCAGGTAATGAGCGATGGCCTCTGTGCAGCCACTCAAAGGGCTTGAGTTGATGTTTTGTCATCAGTCTTAACACTGGCATTTCTGTGCATTTCATTTTTCCAGTCTGTTGCTGTTCTTGTAATCCAGTTGTGCTGCACTGAATGCAGCCGTGCAGACCCCGCAGCTGCAGCACACCCTGCTACTCGCAGCCACTCCAGAGAGAACTTTCCACGTTAAGATTTTAATTTTTAAGAAATACCTGTTCTTCAAATAGCTACAATAGCTCTGCAGGAGCCTGTCAGTCAAGCAAGATTACAGACTCCCTAAATTCAAGCTGACACGACAGACTGTAATGACTTTGAAGGGGCTTTTATGGACTATTGTGCCAGTGGTCCCTGGCTAACAGAAGCATCTCCTACACTTCTCATTAAAATTTTAATGGTCCCAGAGACTTCTACATTATCAGTTACTTCAAATGTGAGCTATTTCATCACAAAAAACCCCCACATTAATGTGATACTAAAGGTGTAGAATAAATAAGGAAAATAGAATTTAAGATTTTATGCAATTTTGGCGCTGAGGAATTGCAGCATTGGCAAGGATTTGAGCAATTTTCAGTAAAATTTTGCTCTCTGAAAGCTGGAGAAGTGGATGACACTGTCTGTGCAGTGAGATTTTAATGTGATGCCATAGCGACCAATGTGGTGTCATAAATAAAAGTGGTGGATGATTTTGGGATGCCATAGCCCCAAGGAAAGTTACGATGCTCATCTTCTGGATGGATGAAGCTCTTTGGCCTCCACCATGCTGGAGGTCAGGGCAGACCATCCTACTTGCCCTTTCTGGCTTCACACTCTCTCAATCTTCTGTTGAAGGCAGGAGCATGGCATTTCTAATACCATATAATTTACACGTGAAAGAGAGAGAAAATGTCACAGTTGAGCTGTTTGAAGGGCAACTTGGATTTGGTAGTCAGCTGCATGTGTTAGGTCAGTCACATCTTTCATTGCCCAGGTATGCACTGGGGTTGTGAGGCTGCCCGGGGACTTCTGGTGACACTCCCGTGGAGTAGCCTGTAAATCCTGAGGGCAGTGAGATGATAGAAGAAAGTCAGGAGCAGAAGGAAACCCATTCCAAAGTTCACGCTGTGACAGCACACAAACATCCATGGTAGGAAATCCCAAGATATTCGGGCTGTGCATGAGGCTGTTCAGCCACCAAGGCATCAGAGGGGTGCGGTAATAAAACCACAGGAGCTGGCACGCCCGAAACCGAGCGGCTCTGCCCAGCAGAGGGTAGCATTGACCAAACACCCCAACCTGTACTCAAGGTTTCCACTTTCACGCACCTACGAATGCCCACCTCGGCCACAGCCCCTTTGAGATGAGAGACACAGCTTAGCCCAGACCCGGGGAAGCCCTCATAGGCTGACACTCTACAAATTCTGCTCATAAATTATAAGAAATCTGGAAAATCAGCTCCCAAAATAGAATTGTAAGGAGTCTGTTAAAAGACACAATACATGTTAAACAGTAAAGTGTATACAACCACAATTGTTTTAAAGTAAATATTATTTAGCTCCTTGCATTTTGGTTTATTTTCAGGTCCTGATTTGATAATCAGGTTTGGAGTTGGTCAGGTTTGGGGCTGCCCCTGAGGTACCAGAGCACCTGTATTGCCAACACCTAACTTGGGTGTCCCAAAAGAATTGCATTTTTTAGTGCCTTACATATTCTAAAGCTGAAGCCCAACGATCTTAACTACAAACACGTCTCAGTTAGCGCAGACTATAATTTTCTCTGATGTCTGACGAATCCTGCCTGTCACCCCTCATCAGAGCTCAGCCCATGCCCGATGTGACGACGCTAGAGGTCTCAGCGGCGCTGAGAAAAAGCTGCTTTTAGCAATAATCCCAGGCACGCTGTACGTGTGACAGTGCGNGCTGCTTTCCCTCCCCTCCCGTTTGACGTGCGTGGTTTTGGTGCAATGCGAATTATCTTCATTCAGTCAGGAGGGGCAGCGCCAGGCAGCAGAGCAACGGCGGGGCTGCCTCCTCCTTCTTCCTCCTCCTCCTCCGCTTTCTCCTCTTCCTCCTCCTCCTCCTCCCATTGCCATAACAACCACGCACAGCCTCTGCGCCCTCGGGGCCGCTCCGCTCCGCTCCGCACCGCGCCCGGCAGGCTGAGCATCCCATGGGGCCCCGCACGGGGGTGGGGGAACAGAAACAGTGACCTCCCTCCAAAAGAAAAAAAAATCAAAACCCCACCAAACCGAAACAACCAAAACCCCAAAACCAAGGAAGAGAGAAAGAAAGAAAGAAAAAGAAAAACAAACAAACAGAGAAAGAGGGACTTGTCGGCGGGGTGGGCCGGTCGGGAGCAAAGTGACCCCGGGGCGCGGGTGCGCGCAGCTGCTGCGCGGGGCGCGGACAGACGGGGCAGCCCCGGCAGCGGCTCCGCGGGGGGAGCGCGGAGGAGGGGAGGGAAGGGAGGGGGGAAAGCGAAAGTTGGGAGGAAATAGCCCGGGAAAAGTGACACTCGCGGAGCCCGCCGGAGCGCGGAGGAAATAAAAGCGGCGGCGGGCAGGAAGTGTGAGGAGGAGGAGGAGGAAGGGGAGAAGAAGGAGGCGGAGGAGGAGGAAAAAGAAGAAGAAGAAGAAGAAGAAACAGCAGCAGCCGCTGCCGCCGCGTCAGAAAAGAAAGCAAAAGCCGCCCGAGGGCTCGCAGCCGGCGGCGCGGCATCCGCGGGGCTGCGCGGCGCGGCCATGGCCCGGGAGAACGGGGACGGCGGCGGCTCCTGGAAGAAGCAGGCGGAGGACATCAAGAAGATCTTCGAGTTCAAGGAGACGCTGGGGACGTAGGTGGCGGGATCTGGCTGCGGGGCCGGGGGCGGGCGCGGGCGGTGTCCCTTCCCCCGGGGATGCGCGGTCTCCCCGCGGGTGGGTGCGGGTCTCTGCGCGGGGATTTGCGCACCCGCGGGTGCCGCTCCGCGCCCCGCGCATCCATCCGAGCGAGAAGTCCGAGCGACCTGGGAACGCGGAGAAAAATAGAATTGTGGGGCAGGAGCTGGGCTAGCATCACCCCTCACCCTCCCCGCATTCCCCCCCCCAAAAAACAGATCAAAAGGAAAAACCCCAAGCGGTTTAAAATATTCATAGAACGAGGAGACGGGGAGGGTTTTTTCTTGATAGTGCAACTGTAAATAAATGCGGTCTGACTTGCACGCTTCCCCTAAAGCCGATGGCTGCAGCAATTCGTGGACAGACGAGCAGAAATATTCGGAGCGGATTGGATGTGTTTTAGCTACGATGCTTTACTGTTGTTGGGCTTTATTTGTTTTATTTATAGTGGCGGGGCATAAAGATTAGTAAAACGTTGGTGGTTTTTTTTTTCCTTTTTTTTTGAAGGCTGAGAAAAAACACGCACAGATGGTGCAAGGGAGCGGGGTACAGGCTGGTGCCTTTTTGGCTGAGCAAAGTTTTATCTTTGTTATAAGTAATTTTCGCACTCAGGATATTCTAAAGGTGGGGAGCCGGGGGTGCCGAAGGAGGCAGCGCACGGGCTGCGGTGTGTGTGTGTGTACATTGTAATTAGAGTTGGGTGGATTGCGAGTGCTCCTCGTCGCCGTGTCCCCACCAGTTTTAATTGAAACTTCAAGCGTGTCTCAAAACGGAGCGTTGTAAAACCCGCGTAGTGCTTTTCCTACGCTCCGTGCCGCTTCCAAAACACAGTTGAGCAAGTTTTGACTGTAATATTTGAGTTTCTTTCTGCTTCCAAGGGAGGGCTCCCTATAAACAGAGTATTTCTGGTTCGTGGGCTCGCTGGTTTCCTATAAACAGGCTGTGAGTAGGAACCAGGCTGGTGTTTAACATGGAGGTGGGTCAGCAGCTCCGCCGTGATGGGCTTGATAGCCCAGCCCTCAGGAAAACACTGACTTAGTAAATCAAATTAATGTCTGTCCAGGTCTCTGAAGAAGCAAAATGCAGAGTAAGAGCCAAGTGTTGTGATGTGTTCTTGTCACTTCCATTGAGTTTTTGCTGTGAGAATTTCATGCTGGAAGAAATGTGCCCTGCTTTGTCACCTTAGGCGTGCGGTTCCCTCCCTGAGCAAAGGAGTGTTGGGGAGGAAAGTTTTAATGCTCGGAGGTTTGCTGGAGGAGCTGGACAATTCACTGGGGTTCCCACTGTACAGCCCGCTGTCATCTCTGTGGTTATGCCATTGAAGCCATCTGTGAGGGTTAATTTGTGCTGCTGAAGAAATTCAGGAAGAATTAATGCTGTGGCCTTTATATGGATCCCACTGTAGTTAATGGGAGCTGGTGTAGGTCCCAAGGAAGATAAGAGTTAATAGTTACTTCTATTAGCATGGCCATTGCCAATTAAATTCATTATATATGGCCAATTAGTGTCCCAAACTGTTAACCATTGTCTGAGCCTTACAGTTTGGTAAGTCCTTTCTAGTGGGAGTGGAAGCTGTGGAGTTTTTAAACTTGACTTAATGGTCAATCTAGAAAGTTTTAGAAAATTAAAATTATTAGATTATGAACCTGGGCCCATATAAAGAAAATAGAGCTGATTTCTTTTTCAGACATAGCTGTATTTAATTACAAATATACGTGTGTTTAACAGCCTACACGTGGATTGCCTTGTGGTTGTGCATTCCATAGCTTCCAAAGGCAGGCTGATAATTAGAAGATTTGAATCTGAGTTTTGATGGTGTCCTTGGCCACCCACCAGTGCAACACCTGCAGCTCCTACCAGGTCTGGTGTGACTTACCAGGATGTGAAGCTTCTAAAAATGTAGGCCATTGCTGTGCAAATCATTAAAGTGCCAGAGTTTCCACTCAGTAAAGTGCCTACAGTTTCCACTGAAGGCAGTGAAGGGCAGTTCACTGACTTGAGCAGCAGATACACAGGGTCTGGGATCCCAGATGATCGGAAGCATTCTCAATTATTGATAAGAAAGTATTTAAATAGGAATTAAGCTATGTGAGTATAAGTAGCTTTAAAGTATTTGTACCAAAATGTTTTCCTCTAGGAGCAGGGTTAAAATCTGCTTTGATCCTTCCTGCACTGTAATGCTGAACTATGTTGGACAGCCAACACTTGATCTCGCTGTCTAATAGATTTTTCTCTTGCATGGAGTGAAAAACTTGGCATGTCACATGAAATGTACTGGACTGTAGTAGCTGCATTTCTCTGCCTTTCCATTTCAGGATGCCAAAGTGCTAAAAGCACTTTTAACAGAAAAACAGCCCTTTTTCATGCAGCTGTCTTAACTGCCTGTGGTAAAATTGGCTAGAGAAAGAAAAGCACTAAACCCCCAAATCAGGGAAGAAAGTGAAAAAGAAACTTTAAAAGCATATTTTATTTCTAGTGCATTGATTTGTGAATGTTAAATCTATGCACACACCTTATTAATGATTTGTTCTCAGAAAAGAGCCTTTCATCTGAATAAAAGCTCTTCAGCAGATCTTTAACATGGGAGAGTTGAAATTTGCTAGAATTATTTAAAAGATCCTAAGTCAGTTAATCACGACATCATTTGGGCTTCAAGAAACCTCTAATGAGTACCCAGCTCTCCCTTCCAGAGCTGGAATAAATTATTTACACATCCTGGTAAATCATGTCCAGCCACACAGATGCTGAAATTGATTTGGATGTCACGTCCAGATGTAAGAAAGCAGCCCTTTTCCACCCAAAGAATTGTTTCCTTTGGTGGCTGAGGTCTGTGTTGTTTGCTCTGCTCTGTGCTGTTAGATAATAATGTTTTCCTAAAGAAATACCAGCGATGCAATGGTTGGCTCCGATGTACCCAAACTGGTATTTAGCCTGTTCTGTATTTATGCAGATATTAAAACGTGCAATTATCTTTGGGGGTGCAACCTCTCAGGTACTGGGGCGTCAACAAAATATTTTGATAATACTAATCAATATATTTTATAATACATGATTCTTGGTAGAGTTTATGTTATTATATTACAATATGCATGACGGTCCTGATCAATTCTTGGGCTGTGCCGGTCCCTGTGGAGCAGTGAACCACACCCCCTGTGCACAGGCTCATTGAATGCCCCTTCTTGGAACTGGATCTGTTTGCTGCTAAGCCATTGACAGTGAAACTACAGATCCTGAAAAAGTAGCTAGGAAAAAGTAGGCAGGATAAATCAAAGATAAAATCATAGCAATGGGCCAGATCCTCAACTAATGTAATTTAGAGTCACTTACAATTCAAGACAGGTGTGCTTGATGAAAGAAGAGAATCTGGGTCTTCTCTCTTTAAATTTCCACAAATTCACCTACTGTAGCTCTATTCAGTTCCCCCTGGAAGACAAATTGAGAGGGGAACTGAGGGCCTGCCTGGAGAGGGGGATGTCTGCCCCAGCTCTTGAGAGATGTGAAGTTTCACAATAGCAGGAATCTGATAAGGTGAGTGATCACAGTGATCACTGTTTTTCCTCCACATTTAAAATATATTATGTCTAAGGCATTTTAAACCTTATATTTTGACATCCGAAAAATAATAGGAAACACCATGTCATGCAGTAGTCAAAGAGCAAGATTCCAACACTTGATCTGCCTAATTAGATCAACCCCACATTTCTAAGATATCTGTAATTAGGCCTAATTGACATCAGAGTTATGAAGTGGTTCAAATATTTAGAAAGGCTTACAGGTAGTAACTATGCAAATACCGGTGTTGTCCTTAAAAATGATGTGGTAGATTCCTTAAAGCTCAGTAAGGATAGCAGAGGCAGTTGCATGGATATAGCCATAACATAGTAGGAGCTGGGTGGGAAGACAAATACGCTTCAAGTGAGTTTCCAGTACTTTCCTAAAATACAGTATAGAGAAAACATATGGGTGGTTCTGTTTTTCTCAGGGGCTCTGTGGTAATTTTTGGTTCGTCTGTGTCACTTCCATACTCTTACGCCATTTGATGGGCTCCTGGCACTCCCCATGGCTCTTCCACACGCCAGTACGTGCTGGCGCACGCTGTGAAATGAAGTCACTCCTCGCCCTCCTTCTCCCATCCCTTTTCTCTCCCGCACACCCCCGTGCACACAAACACACACGCTGTCACAGGCCCTTCCGTGCTGTCTGCTGCGGCCTTCACGGCGCCTTCCCCTGCGTGCAGCCTCGCTCCCGGAGCTGTCACCTCCTGCCCTCCTCTGCGTTCGGGTGGTGAGACCCAGCCAAGGCTGCCGCCAGTGAGAAGGTGCTGGTGGTAAGGACAGGTCCTGGCAGGGGCGCATCTCTACCGGGGAGGTGCTGGGAGGTACCAGAGGGCTCAAGATCTGTTTGCCTCTGGTCAGAGATTGTACCTTTTCAGCAGCTGGGAGTCAAAAGCACTCCTGTTGGATTCACACAACAGATCATCCCTGTTTAGCCATTTAACTTGAAGCACCACACAAGTTACTCAGTTTTTCCCTTCTGATTTCGGAAGTTTTCAAGACATAAAGAAAGATACCGATATTTGTGTTTTCCTTGGCTTGATGTCCCCTGTGATGATTGAGGGGTTTGTCTGATTTTCGAGTTTCTGCTGACATTACCGGCAACTGCTGCCTCTCTTCTATGGCACCTCAGTGAGGCAGCAGTGGCTCTGTCAGACTGTTTCATATTTTCCTCAGTTCAGTATTTCCCCCCCCGCCTTTTCTTTTTTTAATTAAAGAAACATTTCACCTAAAAAAAAAATCTTCAGGGGAGAAAATGCGGTATCCCAAAGGGCTGAAGTTGAGGTGCAGGTTTTCAATAGCAAAGTTGATGAACCACTGGATTAAACCATGAAGGCAAGTGAATCTCATCTCCTATGGGATGATTTTCTGGGAGGTCTGAAAGCTCTCAGGTTTCAAGCCGCAGGGAAGTGCCTCTTGTCCATGTTTACAGAGGAAGATAGTTCATGGTCATTTCTGACTTTGAAATCCGTAACTCTGGGAATCTCGCTGTCAAACCCACATGGGGTCAGGGATAATTCGTGCTAAGAGGTGCTTATAACACCTCTCTAGCGTCTGTGGGAGGAGTGAAAGCTGAGGTCCAAATATTAATGTTTAACTTAGTGTGTGAAACAACTCAGATGTTTTAGTTTGTGTATGCTATTTAGTGAAAGCAGAAAAATACTGTTAGGACTCCTTTAAGGTGATGCATTTTGTTTTAAACCAAGTAATCCTGTTTGCTATTGCCTGGCATAGGTTTCTATCCAGTTTGTTCTTGAAGGCTTGAAAATAATGAGTTAGTGTCTTGTGATGTAAATTGTTGGTCTTTCTTGAACAGTTACAGAAAATAACAGGTTTGAGGGTTCAGCTGGAATTGAAATGAGAAAGAAAGAAAAGTAAGATTGCCAATGGATTTAAACGTTGATGGTGAGAATTGAGAAAAAATAGGCAGCCATTGGTGGGAAGGGATTTTTGACAGTTCTCCAGCTCTGGTTCACAGGTGCATTTTGGAAAGAGCTTGTTTGGAGCAACAATGTAGCCTAAAGGCCAATTTTCTTTCATCATCTGAAATTAGGATTTCAAAATACTCAATAATCAAAAGCTTTCAGGTGACTACATAATTCTGGAGACACACAGTTGCTGTATTGTCAGCTCACATATGTGCTCATGCTTTCTTTGTTTGCCTGCTTGTCTACTAGTTTTGATGTCTTACCTCATTTTTTTCCCTGCCTTTTCTCTTTTTCTGTGGATATTCTCTTTTAAGTATGTCTTGGTCCTGTCTGAGCTCCCTGCTGCCAGAGGATACTTGCTCACCTGCATGCCTGTGCAGCCAAGGAGGGTGCTTGGCCAGCAAGGTGACAGTAAGATATTTGGGCTGGGTTGGAATAGACAGTTTGGGTTTTCTCCTGCTATTTTTTGTTTAGGAAAATGTGCTCCTTGCCTCAGCCAACACTCAATCTCAGTCCTCAGGACTTCAATATAACAAATATCTATTCCACAACTTGGCTTTGTGTAGGGCAAAGCATGCATAAAAACACTGGTGTTTTTTGGCAGCCACAGAGGTAGCTGATATCCCAAAAGCTCCCAACGAGCAAAACCCAGAGGGTGGAGAGGTGGTGGATGGAGCTGAACCCAACTCTTTGGAGCCCTACTGTAATCCTTTAACCAAAAGTCTCTTGTTCCCATCACAGCCACAACACAGTGGGTGTGAGAGCCTTCTTCGCCGCCGCTCCCGCCATCTGGAGCAGCCTGTCTGCTTCCTTCACCCTCCATCTGCTTTCACACAGGAGCTGAAATATCTCTCTATGTATGATGATTTTCTTCCTTTTTGCCTCTTTTTCTCTCCACCTTGGTTACTGACCTCAATTATTTTTGTTGTCCTTCACACACAGTTCTCCTGACTACGTGCGGAATATTAGTTGGGGTTACTTAATCCTTTCAAGCATCCAAGGATACAATTAATATTGAATAAAGCAGTATTGTTTTGGTTTGCTTGACAATAACAGTCATTTATAATAGGATTCTGAATTTATTGCCAGTAATGGTATTCACTTAACCGGTGACTCACAGTTTATATTCATGATTACTTAATAGGACCTAATTTTCTAGTCATTTTAGATAGCAGGAAAACAAGTTGGAACTAAGCGGGTTTTGTTAGTAAACAGGTAATGAGTGAAAGGAGGGATAAAAAATCCCTCGGGGCAGTGATTGTCATTTTCGTTGGAATTCAAACCACCTTGCATTTCAGTGCTTCTCTGTAAATAATAATTAACAACAATAACAATAATTTGCAAACATATGTGTGTGATTGGGCTGCTGTTGAATGACAAATAGTTGGGTTATCAATCAGAATATGTTTCATTTCTAGCAATCATAGTGTTCCTTAAAACCTTCCCATCAAATCTTTCCATCAAAAAAACCAATATGTTTTTTTATTATCTGACTTGGCGGTTCCTATAATTTTCCTCTGAATGTTGTGCCAATCACTTTTGAAAAAGAAAACTATAAATAACAGATTGTTAATAAACTTTTGAAGGCCTTTTCACTGATGTTTCCATGTTGAAAGCTGCATATTAAGTTTTATGCCAGAATTACTCACCAAACAGATTGTATAAGGTTAAATCAAAATAATACTCCTAAGCAGAATTTTTTGGCTGAGTTAAAAAGCCTTTTTTTTTTTTTTNTATCCCCCAATGGATATAAACCAAACAGTTTCAGTCTTCTTACAGTTTCCAGGAGGAACAAAAAGGAGTTACTTGTAATGATGCAAATTAACATGAGCAGCAACAGGGTAAAGAGTTGTGACATCTCCTCCCTAGATCCTTTCCTTTGCACTTTTTTTTCTGCAGGATTCTTCTCATTTTTCTGCTTTTAATGCTCCCACTAATTTAGGTTGAGGATTTGGAGATAGATTCTTTCAAGCCTGAACACCCAAAAGTTGGGAGTTACATCTCATGCTCAGTTGCCATAGTACAGTAGAACCAGAAGTTTCATCCATGGCTGCTGGGAGTGAAGTGAGGTCAGGATGAGTGGAATTTCTGAGCTCTGGGAGCCCTGAACCTCCCTGTTTGTTTTGGTGAGGGCTGGTGTAGCAGTTTAGAGAGCAAGGAGAGTAATAGCTGCCTGCTCATCAGTGGTGGGGTGTGCAGGTTTGCAGGTCTTGGGAGCTCCAAAGGGAAGGTCCTAGGCTATCACAAGTCTCCCTGAAGACAGAACCCCGCAGTGGTGTGGAGTTGTTCTCTGCACTGGCTGTTTTCAGGTGAGCAGGGTGTTTAAAACCTGCCTGACACCCCATGGCGCTTGGGAAATGTGGCTTCCCCTCTCCACCAGCTGCATCACTGGTCACAGAAATGGATGTGCTTCTGTTGCAGTACAAAATAAACCAGCACAGCCACTCCTGCTTAAATGTAGAGATCTGAAAAGGCTGAGAAGCCAGTGTGTATGTGAGGGTTGGAGATTGGCGAGGGAAGCGTGAAGGGTCTAAAATACCTGGGTTTTTTTACTGTGCCTTTTACTGACCTCAGATGAGATCAGGCACTGTTGAGCAAGGACTACTGCTAACACCGGAGTAAAAGACTGTTCGTACCAGGGAGAACTTATAATCTAAATAAATAAGACAAAAATGCTAACACTGTTTTGTTAAAGACAAGCAAGTGTGTCACTTGTAAACCCAGAGCTGAGCCTGAATCTTACCTCCAGCCTTACGCAGGGGACTGTCCTGCTTCTGTTAGTAGTGGGTACTGTATCAGCACCAATGTCCTCAAAATGTATTTATTTGTATGTGATTCACCGAGGGTCATCATGTATAAATCATTTTTGCTAGTTAAGGTTTGAAGATGCAAAAGCACTGTCTCTGTGCTGTTGGTAACAGCGTGGGCGCTTTATTGCTGTGTTGTTTCAGCTGCTCAGAGGAATCCAGGTCTGCCCAGAGCTATAAAGAGCTGGAACAGTCCAGGCAGTTCTTGGGGAGATGTGGGATTGCTCCCAGCAGGATCTCATCCTCCCAGCCCAGCTTAAATAATTCAAAGGACCAAGCTTCAACCAGGCATGTTTTCCATACAAACTCACCAACTGTGACCCTACTGCCCCACTGTGATGGGCAAGGGCCGAAATGATGGAAACTATTGGATGAAAATCTGTGAAAAAACCCAAAATTACAAAGAAAATCCAAACAACGCAACAGAGAACTGAAGGGAGAGGAGAGCACTTAGAGGATTTGCAGCCACAGGGAAAACTCCTAGGGGGAAGGCACAGAGATAAAATTCAGCCATAGTTGATTGAGATTGTTGGAGCATCCCTGGATAATCCTTCCCTGTTATTTTGAGTTGGCTTGGAGATTTCCTCCCCCTGCTCACTCTTGTCTTCTCCTGCCTCTCACCCTAAGTAACATGGCACGATGTGCCCAGCCATGAAGCCTGTGGTGTTTTGGAAATTTCAGGCATAGCTAAGTGCTTGCTGTGTGCTGTCAGTGGCACAAGACACTGTGAACTCATTAAACTCGATTTGTGCTCTCTCTGCTGTTTTCTTGAATAACACCTGTACAAATTCAAAGGCGTTGTCTTTTACTTTGGGACATTTTGTAGCTGCAGCCTGAGGTATCTTAAGGACTATCTAAAGCTCTGGGGTCAGCATCAGCCTCACAACTCTGCTTTAATGGGATTTCTTGCCCCAGGAGTGTAATTAATTTGTTCAACTTTTTTTGAGGGGAAAATCTGACACTGTTAGGCTTTTCCATGGGCTGATGATGAGCATCACAAAAACACCACCTCCTTCTCTGGGTGCAAGCCATAGTGTTTTGAGACACCTTCTCTAGCATAATTACATAGCAACCTGAATATTGCAAAGCAAACAAGCTCTCCCTCCCAAAATAAAATGCTCTCAAATGTAAAAAAAGCACCACGAACAGCACAAACCCCTCTTTTCTAGGGAGAGAAGAAGGGGGAAAACAACACACAGCTTTTTAGCCAAGTTGGTTGAACCACCGTGAGGAGATGCTTAGATAAAAACATTAATGGAGCAGAAAAACAGTGTGAATCCTTTTGGCCTTATGACCCAGGCACTGGAGCACAAGAGGAATAATTTAGAAGGAAGGGAGATGTCTTCTGTCACAGATTTGACTTATGCCTTTTAGGAAGGAGGAGGCTATATATTTATATGTCAGGGGGGAATATACCAATAAGTGAACTGAGAAAAAAGCCTCTCAAAAGCANCAAACAGATTAGATAAGGTTAAATCAAAATAATACTCCTAAGCAGAATTTTTTGGCTGAGTTAAAAAGCCTTTTTTTTTTTTTTTTCACACTGGGTGTGCTAAGAAAAAGCTGCTGGGAAGCTCTGCTTTGGATGGGATCTATGTGTAGAATAGCTGAGCACAGCACTGGGGATCCTCTGTAACAATAGCTCACTGATTTTGCTTGGTTTTTTCCTGAGCAATATCATGGGTCACAGTTAAAATATCAACAGTTTTGGACAACTGGATTGCATAATATTAGTTCTTAAAATACCTTCAAGAGTGAAATGAGAAGAAGCATAAGAGATAAAACATGCTGGCTTAGATGTATTGGGGATATATTTTTATTTTTATTTTTTATTTTTTTATTTTTATTTTTGTTTTGATNGCCTGACACCCCATGGCGCTTGGGAAATGTGGCTTCCCCTCTCCACCAGCTGCATCACTGGTCACAGAAATGGATGTGCTTCTGTTGCAGTACAAAATAAACCAGCACAGCCACTCCTGCTTAAATGTAGAGATCTGAAAAGGCTGAGAAGCCAGTGTGTATGTGAGGGTTGGAGATTGGCGAGGGAAGCGTGAAGGGTCTAAAATACCTGGGTTTTTTTACTGTGCCTTTTACTGACCTCAGATGAGATCAGGCACTGTTGAGCAAGGACTACTGCTAACACCGGAGTAAAAGACTGTTCGTACCAGGGAGAACTTATAATCTAAATAAATAAGACAAAAATGCTAACACTGTTTTGTTAAAGACAAGCAAGTGTGTCACTTGTAAACCCAGAGCTGAGCCTGAATCTTACCTCCAGCCTTACGCAGGGGACTGTCCTGCTTCTGTTAGTAGTGGGTACTGTATCAGCACCAATGTCCTCAAAATGTATTTATTTGTATGTGATTCACCGAGGGTCATCATGTATAAATCATTTTTGCTAGTTAAGGTTTGAAGATGCAAAAGCACTGTCTCTGTGCTGTTGGTAACAGCGTGGGCGCTTTATTGCTGTGTTGTTTCAGCTGCTCAGAGGAATCCAGGTCTGCCCAGAGCTATAAAGAGCTGGAACAGTCCAGGCAGTTCTTGGGGAGATGTGGGATTGCTCCCAGCAGGATCTCATCCTCCCAGCCCAGCTTAAATAATTCAAAGGACCAAGCTTCAACCAGGCATGTTTTCCATACAAACTCACCAACTGTGACCCTACTGCCCCACTGTGATGGGCAAGGGCCGAAATGATGGAAACTATTGGATGAAAATCTGTGAAAAAACCCAAAATTACAAAGAAAATCCAAACAACGCAACAGAGAACTGAAGGGAGAGGAGAGCACTTAGAGGATTTGCAGCCACAGGGAAAACTCCTAGGGGGAAGGCACAGAGATAAAATTCAGCCATAGTTGATTGAGATTGTTGGAGCATCCCTGGATAATCCTTCCCTGTTATTTTGAGTTGGCTTGGAGATTTCCTCCCCCTGCTCACTCTTGTCTTCTCCTGCCTCTCACCCTAAGTAACATGGCACGATGTGCCCAGCCATGAAGCCTGTGGTGTTTTGGAAATTTCAGGCATAGCTAAGTGCTTGCTGTGTGCTGTCAGTGGCACAAGACACTGTGAACTCATTAAACTCGATTTGTGCTCTCTCTGCTGTTTTCTTGAATAACACCTGTACAAATTCAAAGGCGTTGTCTTTTACTTTGGGACATTTTGTAGCTGCAGCCTGAGGTATCTTAAGGACTATCTAAAGCTCTGGGGTCAGCATCAGCCTCACAACTCTGCTTTAATGGGATTTCTTGCCCCAGGAGTGTAATTAATTTGTTCAACTTTTTTTGAGGGGAAAATCTGACACTGTTAGGCTTTTCCATGGGCTGATGATGAGCATCACAAAAACAACACCTCCTTCTCTGGGTGCCAGCCATAGTGTTTTGAGACACCTTCTCTAGCATAATTACATAGCAACCTGAATATTGCAAAGCAAACAAGCTCTCCCTCCCAAAATAAAATGCTCTCAAATGTAAAAAAAGCACCACGAACAGCACAAACCCCTCTTTTCTAGGGAGAGAAGAAGGGGGAAAACAACACACAGCTTTTTAGCCAAGTTGGTTGAACCACCGTGAGGAGATGCTTAGATAAAAACATTAATGGAGCAGAAAAACAGTGTGAATCCTTTTGGCCTTATGACCCAGGCACTGGAGCACAAGAGGAATAATTTAGAAGGAAGGGAGATGTCTTCTGTCACAGATTTGACTTATGCCTTTTAGGAAGGAGGAGGCTATATATTTATATGTCAGGGGGGAATATACCAATAAGTGAACTGAGAAAAAAGCCTCTCAAAAGCACATGGACACAGGGCATAGAGGTACTGCAGGCTGCAGGGAGGCTTCTGCTCTGGGGCTTGTTAAGGTGTATCTGGAGTAATTTTACTGGGTAATTTTCCTGTCCATAGCCATGTAATTTATGTCATAGACATAAATTTATGCTCTTAAGAGAAAGACCCTGAAAAAAAAAATCTTGTAGAGCTTTTTATGCAAGTCCATTGGATGAGTGTCTTTGATGAATCTTGTATTTTTAATGGAAAGCAATGAAAGGGATTCAAGGATTCCTGAGTAACAATTGAGATGATTTGTGCCCAGAAAGCAAATGTGTGCCCTTTTGCCACTGTTGGAAGGGAACATAACAGGTAGTAAAGCTGAGAACAGGCTGGTTCTGCAAGTAAGGGGAGCAGCACTGTAGGAAAGATGAAATGAGAGGTCTGGGGCAAAGCAGAGCAATGGGATTCAGCTGCAGCTTAATTGACTCTTGAGGCTTTTAAGTCCCCCTCCTTGTTCCTGAGCTGGAAAAATTCATGGACATTGGTCTTTTGGACAGGACAGCTTGTACTGCACCAGTACACTTTCATCATTTTCAGTGAGCAGTAAAATGACTGGCAGCTTCAGTGCCAGTGTTTGCCCTGGAGATTGTGTGGGGTTCTGACATCTTTGTCTTGCACTGCCATGTGGTTGTGAGGAAGGTGGAGGAGCTCTCTATATACACATAAGTAGATACAGTGGGGTTTTTTTATATA